>OW387135.1:21473391-21678591 GCA_936440205.1 Lepidonotus clava
CTGGATTTATTCGGCCCCTTCTGATCAGTGCAGGGCGTGCCCGGATCTTTGTAGATCAGAGATTTCTTGATCAATGGGCCAGATCAATGGAGGTTTTGTTATTGTGAAAGGCTCGATCGGTGTGGATCGAGTGCAAACTCAGTTGATCAAGTTCAGTCGCATTTGGCTGCAAGCCCATGCTGATCTTTCTCCTGTGTTTCAATTGCACACCTAAAGTTTCCCCCTTCTTTACCCTTGTAGATCTTTTTTTGTTTGAGTCATACTTTTTAAGATACGTTATACTGCTCTAGAGAAAGGATGCTAATTTCCTTTTTTTTCTTCGGATTTCCGGATTAGGATTCAAAAATCTGAAATTTTGAGAAAAGTTTCAAAAGAGGAAATTCTTTTTCGTGAATTTCGTGATTTCCCATATTCGTAGAGTGGCATCTGTAATCGTGAAATATTCAAATAATAATTGTTAAAATTAATATGAAATCCTATAACTGACCATAGAACAGTTGTGTTTGATACACAAGTGTTTCTCTTCCCCCATCACTGTCTTATGACCGTGCGTCAAACAAACAAAAAAGATACCGTCTCCCAAAACCACCTCCACACGCTATCATTTCAAATTTAGAACAAGTCCTGGAAACACTCTTTGAAGTCAGAACAGAATATTTCACAAAGTCCTCAACCCCTGCAAACAACCAACTCATGCCATGATCTCAACCAGCCTGAATTGCTCCTAATGCCCTTTCAACATCCCCCTCAGAACAGTTTCTCTCACTATTATCATCATAAAGGAGGGATGCAGGTGCTTATCTGATGAACTCATTTTTGATGCCTTGCGCTATTCAAATATATAATGATATAAATGTAGTGTAAGTAAGGCATCAAAGGAGGCATACCGGATTTGAATTGTTCTTTTGTTGTTGTGCACTGGGGCATGTAATTGGGCTATTAGCACCTCCCCCTACCCCCTCATGCCTCCCCCTCCCCTGCCCCCTCTGCCCCTCAGGTGTTCATCTCTGTTCCCATTGGTCACTATTGGGGGGAGGGGGGCTTGTAGCAGTATGAAAAGTAGGAGGGGTAAGTGGTATGATTGACAGGTGGGGCACGTCATAGATGAGCAGTGGTACAGCGGCCCACTGGTACAATCCCCCCCCCCCCCCCCCTGATCTTGCGGCCCTTGCGACCCCACCCCACCCCACCCCACCCTGTCGTGGGCCGGCGGGGGGGAGGGGGTAGGCCGGCGGTACCGGGTGGGGGTGGGGGACGGAGGGGGGTGTATGGGTAGACCAGCTGGATGTGGGGGGGGGGGGGGTAGGCTGGACATTAAACAACATAGACATGCAAAGGAACTTATGACTATTCAATATACAGGAAAAAATGCTTATAAGCAACCTCAAAGGGAATCCGCCCCCCCCCCCCCCCCCCAACGAATCAGCCAGCCGCCGACCCCCCACCCACCCCAAAACCAGCCAACCAACGACCCCCTGGTGACCGCCCCTATCCCGCTCTGCTCCGACTAAGGGGCAGGTGAGAAGAGGTGATCTAGGTCAGCTGAGCGGTCTGAGTGAGTGGTGTCAACTGTTACATAATGTGCGTCACGGATGATTACTACTGGGGTTGACCACTGCAGTGGGGAGGGAGTTGGGGTGGGAGGGGGGGGGTGTATTGGGGAGGGGAGTGAAGCGGAGGGGGGGTGGGGGTAGTGGAATAGTCTATCCATAGAACTGTAGTGGGACGTGCACTTCTATGGTCTATCAAGTCGACCTTCCATTCTCAAAGTAACAGTAGCGGGCAGTCAGGCCTACAGACTACTAGTAGAACGGAACGTCTATTGTTTAGCTCTTAAATTCCGCAAGGCATCTTCGGCCGGCATCTTCAGCCGGCCGAAAATCTTCAGATTTCTAGTTGGTCCTTTGATGAGCCTGCATTGGGGGGAATACTGTGCTCGTAATTACGAGTTGCGTGGTATTTACGAGGCGTTGGTGAGTCACGTAGCCCTTTGTGGAGGGGTCAGCTGGGATCAATTAGGAGTGATTGATTTGCTTTACACTAAGAATGGTCACCTTTAATTGACGTATAATATTAACTGTGACCGGTATCTGATGTGGCAGTGCTAATTTGTTGTAGCCTTTACAGGGATTAGCCAATAAAGGTTATGATTACTCATTGGTAGTATCACTGATATTGATAACATTTGTTTGTTTGTTTCTGTACTGCTGGTGGCTTGATAGAGTAATGTATGTAAATTGTCAAAAGAAATAGATTTGCTTCTGGTTAGGTGCATTTTTTAATCTTACATGTATTAAGACTGTTGAGTTGAATTGGAGTCAGTCTATGGGTGAGCGACCCTTAAGATGATGGACATTTTCTTACTTTCAGCCTGTTTAAATAGCGTTTATGTGGATTGAAATATATGGATTAGAAACTGAACAATTCTATTACAAATCTTCCTAAAAGTCATCAAAATAACTATCATCAAAGTATAGATTCTCATATTAAGCCTGCGAGGAAACCCTGTGTTTTTCTGACCTGCTGATACAGGCTGAATCGAGACCTCATGTTGTATATAGGACGCACATGGCATATGTATTATCCAATGGAATGAAAATAATGATGAGTCACAGGTGTAACATTGCACTCAGATACGTGGCGTTACGTTATCTAACGGTATTGGTATGCTCAGGTATGGCATTGCAGAGTTCAAAGAAATCCAACTGGCACTGAGTGCACTTTATGTCGGGGGTGAAAAGAGGAAGGTCGGTTACTGAGTGTGTCTTAAGAAGAGTCAGTTTGGCTGGTGCTAATTACAAGAACACATCCCAATGGCTCCAACTCTGTGTCGTGGTTTGAGTGTATGTGGATTTGGAACCAGTATCTTCGGGCTTGAAGTGTTGACAGCGAAGCCTTGCGATGGCGCCCCGGCTGCCGCGGCAAAGGCCCCGCAAGGCCATCGGCGACCGGGCAACGGGGGTTCTGATCCATACAAAGGCATCGATACATTCAGACATTAAAAGAAGCCCCCTGAAGATTAAAGCAGGGCCCTCTGTGATGTCCACCCTCCTCTTGATTAAGCTCCAATTGCCTTAGCTTCTCTTAAGGCAGTCCAGACGCCAGCGTTCCCGGGCGGAGGCCGCGCGCTCCAGATCAAACGCGTTATGCGTTTTGTCGGGGTGAGCCTCTTGGCAAGTGTTCATCTTTGAAACTGAAAGAAGACTCTTGATCAGTGATATCTAGCTGGACAGAAGTGGGCCCAATCTAATGGCAAGGGCTTTAATCCGACGAGGATTATTTTACACAGGCCCTGCGTGCTACTTTCCATATTAGGGGCATGGGGTTGGTTTGATAGTGTAGGGGGTCTATCTACATGTAAAGGAACCAGCAGGACAAGACAAGACTATCTTGTGTTTTGATCTATTGCATGCTTTTTGGAAACCTCAAAGGACAGGTTTCCTACTGAACCTTGAGTCACGCACCTTTAGGACACAAATACAGCCTAATGGCTATGTTCCACAAGCCGATTTTACTCCCGATTTTATAAATCGCACGTTAGAAATCAATTAATCATAAACATGTTACATATCATTCGAAAGGAAATTTAATCCTCTTTCAAACGATATGTAAGATGCATGGCCTATTCCCATATCATTACTGAAAAATCGCAATTCGCCAAAATCGCCGTGAGTCAGAATCTCCCAGTGCAATACAAGCTTAAAGAGTAGAGACCCAGCGTTCTTTCTGATACATGGTAGAATTATACAGAGATATACGAGACCCCACTTAAACCCAGACCAATCGCAGGCGACAGGCGTAGTTTCTTTATGTAGCGCTTAGCTCGGGGTAGCGACATGAAGACAAGGCTTAGTTAGGGGCGCTTGTAAATGTAAGAGACGCTAACAAGACTGGAATAAGACTTGAGATTATAGCATTTACAGTCATTGGGTAATTGAGTGGAAGCCTTTTCTTTGAGTAGATATATCTAAGCACATCACCGGTTCTCCACCCGTACATCAAAGAGATGTACTCCCATTACAAAGAGTAATGCTCAACTCAGGGATAAGGTAAAGGCCACGCTATGCGCATTGTACGCATTAAAAAGGAAAACAAATACGCATTAAGCTTAATTAAGGATGTATCATAGCGCATTTAAATTATCTAGAAATGTCAAGATATCTGGAAAAGGGCACCTTAATTTTCCTCTGAGATTGTCACCGCTGATTATGTCTTCCTGATTAATAGCCTATTTCGTATGGTCAATTCTTAGACGATAAATATATGAAATAGAAATATATTTTAAGATAAGCAGCATGTATCTTATTACATGAAATAATGAAATGACCCTTACTTTTGAAATGCTGTCTGTTGCCCAGTGTTACTGTTATCAACAAGTTAAGTCCCATACCCACTAGGCGATTTTTACACAGTCGGCTGACTAAGCGGCAAGAAGTCAGGCGGTTTTGAGGGTAGAATCAGCCGACTTTATCGCTGATTCAGATCAAACATGCACATTTCAATATACTTTACTAACAGGCGATCATAAGAATCAGCCGATTTTAACGCCAATCCGTTGCTCAACTGTATAAAAGTTGCTTAGTGGGTATGGGGCTTTACAGTAAGTGTTTATTGATTACCACCCTTTTCCCATGAGAAACGTTTTGGTATCTTTCCCTTATTGTATTTCTCTTAATTCCAGTGGGTTTTTCAATATCCCCAAATGAAAACAAAATTGTAGTAATAGCTTTAGAATTTCGAACTTAATCAATCAATTTCTTCCTGTGTTTCCGTAATTGATTGACAGTCATCACCTTAAAGTGTGTCATTACAGTACTTTAGGTACATGTCATTTCTTGTAGATCATAGCTCGGTTCCTTTTGTATGTAGTATCAAAGAAATAAAAACGCAATCATCAATATCAAAAGCGGAACCTTGCCTTAAAATTGAACATCTTATTCAGCCTATGAAAATGATTACAAGGACTAGATGTAAATGATAACTACAAAGTATTCTTATTGATTTAAAGTCTCTGTCATTCTTCCTTCTTTATCATTGAAGTCGTTCTAATCTATATCAGTGGAATCAATTCCCTTTATCCTTTAGGTACACTTTGGGTACATAATTATTAATCATTTTTAGTGTAACGTGACATAATTGACTCTCTCTTGTACTGGTTAATGCAGGTACTGGTAGTACATTTTGGTGACAAAAATAGCAATTATGTTTTCGAGTTCACGAAAAGTAATTTAAGGTTTATTTTAATTCGTCTCGTATACATAGAAATGAGTCTTTACAATTTGTTTTCCATTCAACGTAAATAGGATTTTCCTGTTCTGGTCATTATAACGTCAGTAACCATCAACCTTGACCATGCAAAGGTATGGACCGTCAGTAAAGGAACATTGTCATCATTTTTAACTGAGTAAAACTATTGGCCCTCAAAAACCTATAGGGAAATTTCCATCAAACTTGACCATGCAAAATTATTGACCATCGGAGAACTGTTGGCAAATTGCCAGCAACTTTGACCATGAAAAGAATTGATGCTCAGAAAACTTTACAAAAATTGCTATAAATCTTGGCCATATTTATAAATGTACTGATCCTCAGAAAACTATAGAAATATTGCCATCAGCCTTGAGGCTGCAAAGGTATTGACCCTCAGAAAAGTATAGGACAATTCCCATCAAACTTGACCATACAAAAATATTGACCCTCAGAAAACTATAGGAAAATTGCTATCAACCTTAACCATGCAAAAGTATTGACCATCAGAGAACTATAGGAATTGCCATCAACTGTAATCATGCAAAAGTATTGACCATCAAAAAAGTATAGGGAAATTGCCATCAAACATGACCATGCAAAATTATTGACCAACAGAAAACTATAGGGAAATTGCTTAATTGTGAAAAACTGAATTAAGGCTGTGGCGAATGAAGCAAACCGACATCAGAAACCTTTCTATGATACGCCTTTTGAATTGGATAACGCATCAATCAATGCATTCGTCTTTTGACGTCGCTTATCAAATGGCTGTTATTATGACGGTGGCATATTTCAAGCCTGGAACCGCCAGGTCTTAAGACACTGGGATCGGTGGAGAGGATTTGAAACCAGTGAAGGGTTTGATGAAAGGGGAGGGGGTCTTTTGGGACTAATGTTGAATGGCTAAACTAAAAGCAAGGGTGGAAAGGGAGTCCTTCAAAGATCCAAATACAGGAGGGATCAAAGCCACAGACTTCAAAGACCTTGTAATTTGGAGATTTGAAAGCGGTTCTCTCTGCACCGAAAGGGAATCTGAGGAGGAAAAGGAGGATGAAAAAAGGGGAAAAAAACAGGCACAAACAGAAGAGATGAAGACATATATACACCCAATCCATCCGACCCTTAGAACAAAGCAAGCTAATGAGGGGTACTTGTTATCTTCAATTTAGTTAAATACAACATCATTGCTAAACACTCTATATGCAGCTTGTGCTATGCTGGCGGGGCAATTTGGGAAAGGAGGGTTGGGGGTTGGAGTGTAGTGTGCTTGTTGCCTGGGTGTTAAGTAGCTTCTCTGTGATGTTCGTCTCAGACAAAAACCTAATAAAAAACCCAGAGGAGTAGATACTTTGAAGCATGCATGTACTGAGAAGACTAGGCCCTTTTGGGGAGGGCGGAATGAAAGTCTTTGCTTTGAGGAGGAAAAAGTTTCATTTTGAAATACCAAGATAAGAGGGTCCTTTTGAGAAGGCGGCCGCTAACGTGATAACAAAACAGGGGTAATGCCCAATTCCCTGTGGCTTTTGTTATGCCTTAAGATCCCATGCGAGACATTTAGAGGCGAGAAAGGGGACTAGAAACACCAGCTTTTACAAAAGGAGCAGGGGGGAGGCCTCCCTACTTAAGGCCTTGCTTTGATTAGAGGGCTCTTTTCTGCTGAGTGTGGCAAAAGCACCGAAAAACGCCCAAGCAAAAAGAGCCGATGAAAAAGGAAGCATCGCATTGGAGAGCGATAAGCACGTGTTTTCATATCGAATAGAACGTATATGAAGTTCAATCGCTCTACACATCAGAGACAAGGATGTGTGTGCCTAGTGGGAGACTGGAGTATATGCGGATTTTATAGCCTTTGCCGGAGCGCAGCATCTCAAATTGAATCTATTAAAAACTTGAAAAAAAAGACTCAGCAGTTCTTCTTAAGGGCCTTAATTCCTCTTTCAGGCTGTGAGGGTAGGAGTAATACTCTTCTAAGCCGGGTGATATTAATTGAAGGGCATTTCCCCCTGAAGGGCCCCCGCACCCAGCAGCGCAAAATAAGGACCTATCGTCCCTTTGCAAAAAGAGGAAAACCTATAAGAAGTGGAGGGCGTTAGGAAGGTGTAGGGGTGTGTGGATCAGTGGGTGGTTTGATGGTTGGGTGGGTGGGTTGTTGGGTGGTTTGGTGGGTGGTAAATGGATGGGTGGGTGGGTCGAGGAGGTGCTTTGCTTTGTTTGAAGTATTTGTCAATTGCCTTTGATTCAAAACACAGCAACGCAATCTTCACTCAGTGTTTCAAGCGTCCACAGGCACACAGCACCGTTTTCCATTTCTCTCAGTCTTGCTACCAACCGAAGTGTTTTTCTAAAATCCTCAGTTCCCACCTCTTCTGCTGTTGTCAGTGTACATCAACAATAAAAGATGAGGAGGGAATTCACTGATATCCAGGATGTTCTACCTACCAGTACTCACTCTCTCTCAACACACACAACCACACACACATATATACAGTGTTTATAATCAATGAAAGACGAGGAGAAATTCACTGATATTCAAGATATCCTATACCTATCAGGGTACTTACTCTTCACAAACACAGACCACACACACTCACAGTCACACACACACACACACACACACACACACACACACACACACACACACACACACACACACTAACACATACACACATACAATACAAAACACACAGATACACTCACTTCGAGAAACACACACACACACAGAGTAAAGTAAAGTAGCATGGGCCCTCCCTCTCAAGTTTGATTAAATCGCCTGGTTTTCTCAGAGGTAGTTTTAATGGAGCACGAGTAAAAGACAGATGTTCGTGTGGGCTTTGATTATATATTAACGACGGGTTAGTGAAGGGAAATCGTACATAGAGAACTAAAGTACCTCAGATGATATACTTCCACCAAGAGCGCTCCCTCTGTGTCTTTGGTAAAAATGAAAGCCTAGTGTAGCTTTGAAAAATAAAATTCTCACATTAAATCCCAGCTTGTGTGGAGGTTGTATGGTTGGCAAAGCTATGAGCCCCTTCCCGTGCTTCATTATTAATGCCAGTCATGAAAACTGCAGGAACCTCTCTGATGTATACTCTTTGTAGTTCTGAAGTATAAACAGTCTGCATCCATGCGAGGCACGCTGCACTAAAATCTTAGGCAAAACACAAGTATCTATTTATGATATGTATATCTATGTTTCTGTATCTGTATTAAATATAGATACAGAAATATAGATATACATATAGATATCATAAAAGATATATAGATATAATGATAGATAGGCCTATAGATAGATTTAATGTATGTATCTACACCTATTTATCTAATTTATAGATATATATGTATACATACAGAGAGATGTGTAACTTTATAAATATAGAAACATAGATACATAGTTGATATCTTTCAGTATGTATGGACACATGTGCATGTATTTCAGTCCCTGCAAATCTGTCAAGAACAAGTCAGAAGATATTTCAACCTATTTCCCTTGCATGAAACCGCAATAATTCATCCCCAATTTTCTTTGAAACCTCGGCATAAAAGCTGGTGCTAGGTTAACACTTGTGTGAAGCCCCTGATCACAGAGAAGTCAGAGGAGGCAGGCGAGGGTACAGGGAGTGGGGTTGAGGGAGGGGCTACAGAGGGGTTTGGCAAAGGGGACCAGGGGCTGTCCTCTCTTTGTGAGGACCACAAGGGAAAATTACCTTCGCCTTTTTCTTGATGTCAACTGATCTCTGGAGCTTGAAGTCGAGCCGCTCTGACTGTGAAGTTGGCCCCACCCCTCCCCCCAGCCGCCGGGAACCCCACAACTAGTCCTTTCATGACCAAGATACGTCGTACATAATAGTTGAGTGCCTGGTGGTTTTGGACGTAACTACAGTCTACCCCACAGCCTGCTGGTACCCCGGTCTACTGGGCCTGTAAGTCAACGTGTCGCCGGTCACCAGTGGTTAATAGGCCCATCCTCCAGGTTAGGGCCGGTCATTAGGTGTTGTTAGGGAGGGGTGGGGAAAGGTCATTTGATATCGAGAAGGGGAAGGTTTTGGTATATTTTATAGGGTTGTAGGTCACCGTTTAATGGTGTGTTTAAGGTGTCTGAAACGTATTTGTTCAGCTAAAAAACGTTTTCATAAGGTTGTGTCTGTGTGGGGGGTGGGGGCTATCTTGGACTAAATTAGATATTGATTTCATAGTCTTGCCTACACTGCCGGATATACCGCCTTATGTTGCCAAGGGCCGAACGATAAGTAAATATGAAATTAACCAGATAAGGTCTCCAAAATTCCCACTCTACATTTACATAAGTATATAGGTTATGTCACTCAGTGTTAACTCGCCTCCCCCTTCCCCAATCGCTTCCTTGATATTCAATATACTCGTTGTGAATAAAACACTGTCAGTGAATAGGTTGAATTAGGCCAAATGGGAGGCTTGGTATTTCATCAAGTACGTTTCACTTAATTATAGAGCCGCTCCTCCTTCAGTGTGTAAAGGGTTTGGCAACTAAAAACACTTTACCATACGTAGCGCGAGTAATGCCGCGTCAGGTGGTTGACGCGTTGGGTACGCGCGTTATCAACGCGCGCCCACCCCGTGAGATGCTATTCTAAAAGCTGCATTCCACTAGACAATTTTATTGTGATTTCAAAAATCAGCTGTGTAAATAGGGTTTAATCATTCACATATTACATTTCGTTAAAATTTATCTTTCAAATGATATGTAGGATGCATGGCCCTTTGTTGCATATATTAGAGTGAAAACTTCTTAATCAAGACTGTATACCACTAAAATTTTGATCACCCGTCGTTTTGTAATTTCTTTTACCTTTAACCAGCAATGTGGCAAAAGACTACATATAAGATATTATTTTAACAAGATTTAAAAACAGGTTCTAGTGGTATATAATACTTAAATAATTAATAATATTCCCTCTGCCGATTTTAAATCGGGAGTATAATCGGCTTGTGTTAGACAGCCTTTGGCAAGTTGCGGACAGTCAGAATCACCTTGTGTAACACAGGCTTTAGGCGCCGATCTGCCGATCAACGGACGCGTGGATCTGATTCACCCTGATTTAATTTTGACCCCGTCCCCAACCTCCGCCCCAACTCCCACGACGACACAGCCATCCAGAGTCCCTATCAAAATACTAGCTGTTCTGGCCGCGCGGCATGACGCGTTACAACGCGCGGCAGCTTAGATAAGGACGCGGCAGGGCAGCGCGGTGCTTATCGAACAACGCGTAGCATTAATCGTTGGCCTGGCGGGTCGCAGAAGGGCGCGTAGGACGGCGCGACACGGGTCGCGCTGACATTCTAAAGCCGCGTTTACACTAGAACAGACTTCTAGTTTTTCCTCGCCGTACCGTGTCCCATCTAGTCAGTAGTCTGAATATTTCTGTATCATAAATGAACAACTTTATTTCTTATCTCGCGCCCAACCGCGCCGTGACAGGTCCAGTGTGAAACTTATTTAATTCTTTCACATTGCCAAAAGTTTAAGTCAGCAAGCAAACAGGGGTGTACCTTTTCCGCGCAGCCCTAAGTGACCACAGGATAGCATTGCATGGATGGAAGTAAATAACAGGCCATGTTATAAGGTTTCCTATCTTATTCTGCTTTGGGAATATTTGTAAATTACAAGCCAGATCCGGAGTAAAGTTTTTAACCATGAATCTTTCCCAAAACTATTGTTATATTAATTACCCACTAAAATTTTATATAAACCGCACTTCGTGTTACTGTTTCAAATGATCCAAACCGCCTGGAAATAAGCGCGAATAAGCCCTTTTGTACTCTTTCTATCATTTTAAGCAAAATAATCCCGCATCAAAGCCAAAGTGGTTTTCCTGCTTCACAATAAAAATAATAATAAAAGGAGCGGATATCAGGCTAATCGCAGGGGCTTCTGGGATGCCTCTAATCCTAATTCTCTGATTGGTGGAGGCCGATCACGTGACCGCTGTGTCGGCCAATCTGATTGGCCGCCTGCCAGTCACATGACCTCCGCGCGGCGTTTGATATTAACAAAGTGGTCAATATGGGGAGGCAGATGAAAGGCTTGGGCCGGCCCCTGCCCGCCCGGCTCACCTGGCCCAGTCACCTTGGTCACTTACACAACTGCTTAGAACTCTGTTTGTCTGCTTGCCGTGGCGCCCAGCCGCTATAGGGGAGTTTCCCCGCCATGCCACCTAGCGGGGAAATGGTGCAAACCGTGTCTATTTATTGAGGAAGTGTGGAATTTTAAACTTGGATTTATTTTGCTTTGATATTGTATGCATGAAATAGTAATGGCTTTAGGAATGGACATAAAAGGCGATAGATATTGAGGGTAAAGTTGCGTATATTTTTTGGCTGATATTTCTTAGTATATGTTCATGTGTTTTTAATCATATCAAACAAAAAATGAAAGGCTTGGGCCGGCCCCTGCCCGCCCGGCTCACCTGGCCCAGTCACCTTGGTCACTTACACAACTGCTTAGAACTCTGTTTGTCTGCTTGCCGCGGCGCCCAGCCGCTATAGGGGAGTTTCCCTGCCATGCCACCTAGCGGGGAAATGGTGCAAACCATGTCCATTTATTGCGGAATTGTAGAATTTAAAACTTGGTGTTTCTGGGTTTTTTTTCGCTTTGATGTTGTATGAATGAAACAGTTTTGGGTTTGGGAACGCAAGTTGAATGCAGAAGATACTGGCAGTAAAGTTTGAAATATTTTGGCTGATATTTCTGACTATATTCATGTGTTTTTAATCATATCATACAATATTTGATTTTTTTATAAAAAAAAAAAAAACACTTACCTTATTCATACCATAGAAACTACGATGCCATGTCAGCAAATTAGGCCTACATACTGATAATAAGATACAACCATCCAAAATCCTCAGTGGTTGTTAACCACAATTCAGTGTGATTTCTCATTGAAAAGGGTCTATTATTACAGAGGAGAGAAGTCTAGGTGCCCCAGCTGCACCAGAGTGGCTTGGTAGTACTGGAGACCATTATCTCTGAGATCTGTTATCTGGTGTTCTAGTATATAGGCATGGGCATGTTCATTCCATAGATCCAGGATGGAACATATTGTATACCTAAAATACATGTAATTTCTATGTTTTAGAGATAAGTGTTTTTTTTTTGTTTTTTTTAAATTTTTATTTTCCTCATCATGTTTTAGAGATAAGTGTTATATTGGTTGAGTTGCAAAGTTGCTCCTATACTATAACTTAGTATAAGGTATACTTAAAATGCATAATGAAATTACAAGTCACAGTTCATGTGCATCAATTTGATAAGAACTATGGGATCAGTTCCCAATTTGAACTCCTCAGATTTCCTAGGACCCCCTCTCAAATTTTTGGTCTGTAAAACAAATCTGTCAGTTATGTCTCAGGTCCGTCTTGATATAAAAATTTACTATAGTGCATAACATTTCCAAAAAGCACAAAAGTGAACCAAACTTTGTGGTCTTGATAGAAAAATGTCAATAATACACAACATTTCCCAAAAGCCCCAAAACCGCCCAAACATCCTACCACATCTTGCCTCTCCCCCCCCCCCCCCCCCCCCACACACGCACACCCACCCAACTCAACCCCAACATAAGCCTAAGTGTCGGCAGGTGGGCCTTAAGGGCGGGCCTTATTGGTGTAGGCCTCAATTAGGCCTTACCTAATGTCACTAATGATCACCTGGCTAAGTGAATAAAGGTGGTGATCACCCCGTGATGGCCGGCCGGCCGCCCTACCAGGCCTGATTGCGGCTCGAGGCCATGCATCAGGCTCAAGTGGCACCAGAACCAGTCAAACTTTGGTCAAAGTTAGCCACCCTATCTGTGTTGGGGACTTGGCTTGCCATAAGGAATGGTTGGTGATAGTGTTTGAGTTGTTTGGTAATACGTAAGGCAATTGCAAGCATTTTGTGATATAAATATCATAAACATACTTACAGATTTGCCATAAGTAATCATGATATCATGAATATACAGAACTTGCAGAGATTAAACTTTGACTTTTTCATTGATATAGATATAGATGGTCATGCTTGCCTGGTTGCTGATATTGTCACAGATACTATTGGAGATGAATATTTAAAACAAGAGCAAGCATTTTTATAATATGAGTATCATGAAAATACATACAGACGGTATGTATGATAGTTTCAATAGCTATTGAAATTCAGAGGATTAACAACAGATGGGGAAAGATTTGTCCAGGGATAGCGGGAAATATGAATATAGAAAGATGACACAGCTCTAGACCCAAGAGATTTAAGTAACAATCTTAGTGTGCATACATATAGGCAGGAAAGAATATAGAAATATATACATACAGTTGACAATATTTCATTCGTTTCCTAAATTGCCTGAGATAAACAGATGAACCTTTCATTACCAACGATTGCCTAGGGGAAGATTGCAAACTTTGTGATGTTTTGTTGTGAACGGGATGGAGGTTGGCTGCCAAGGAGAGTCCATGCATACCATTGTTATAAGTGAAGGCAGCTTTACTCTTTTCAAATGAGTGAAGTTTTGACACCGAAAAGGTGGTGCAACTATCAAAGAATTCCTAACACATACCCATCAGGGTCCCAACAGCACAGGGCAAACAGGGAAAATGACAAAAGAAATTCACTGGCAGGGAAAACACAAGGAGTTTGTAAATTTTGCCAAAACACAGGGAAAATATAGGGAATTTCATTTGGCCAGGTTCTGAAATTCCTGATTCTCAAAAAATTACATATTTGACTTTTTGTTGTTGTGTTGTCCACCTCCTGCATGCAGAGGCTTTAAATTTGAACAACTTGCTGGATATGACACAGGGAAAAATTGCCACATGACAGGGAATTCTCAGGGAAAGCACAGGAAATTTGAAAATGGAATTTGCGTTGGGACCCTGATCCATATGTGACGCCAAGAGCTGGGTATCTTTGTTTAACATTAATATTTTGTTAGAACAATGATGTCAGATAATTTCACCAAAGTGTACCTCTTGCTGGCACAAAATTTGATAATTTTTCGTATCTCAAAGGTGACACACTACATGAGACCAATCTGTATCGCAAATATATCTAGATGATTTACCAAACAACCCATACTTGTGCCTACTGATTTTCAACTGTTTCTTTCCAACTGCATTGACACCTCTAAGAAAAATGTTTTACTTGTGTCGACAAAAGATTCTGCAAAGATCTGAAGTATCTGGAATCATATGCATCCAACCTAACAAATCACCAGTACAAGTTTCCTGGCTTTCTCTTTCCTTTCGATTGAGAAAAAATTCACGTAAAGATACTTCTGATAACATACAGGCTGTATTTCCTTCAAGGATAGACACAGAACTAGTCCCTTTGAAGATTGGAGAGTGAAGTTAATTTGACCTGTGAATTATGTATACCCAGTGCTTTAAACCTACTGCTGCGCTGGCTTTCATTTGTCTAAGTGAAGTCTGATTATATTCAAACGAAGCTAATGCAAAGAGTCGTACATTAGCAAAGGCGATGGGTGTGACTGGGTGGGATGGGAGGGAGTGTGAAGTGGAGTGGAGAGTGGAGAGTGGAGTGTGGAGTGGTAAAACTGGAGTGGAATCCATATACCCCTCCACACACTTAGTTAAAACAACACAGCATATATCCACTCCCTCCCTGCCTAGCGCTAAAGCAGTCCCTTGACAAACAAGAACAGCTTTTGCTAATAAAATTTCATCTCAACTAAAAAAGCATTTCAAAGGCTGAATATGATACAGCCGAGCTACAGGGAGAAGATACAAGGGGAGGGCAAAAAGTGTCTCTGTGTGTATACAGCAAGCCTAAGGACGCACCCCAATATACATCAAAGCGGACAGTTTTATGGCAGTAAAAAGTGAAAATATAAATCCCTTTTAAGTTCTGCCAGAGTTGTGATGCGACATGCCAATGAGTTGTTTCATGTTTATTCCACGATCCCGTTTGTCCCGTCCCTCGCAGAACGAGATAAGGCCGATTTACTGTGCCTTTAGATGTCCACAAAGGGCTTAAATAAAAAACCATTAACGGTAATACTATCTGATTCAACACTGATATATATCATTATCCTCTGCTATTGTGTGTGTCAGTTTCAACTTGCTTGCTTGAATGATAGTGAATTAAGATTGCACTATAATCACATCTTGTATGGAGATCTAGTTCAGGTCGCACAAACTAAAACTATTGTTGGAACATCACACAAACTAGAATATCAAAGTACATCAGGTTTAATTTTTTATATCAAGTTCTAACACTGGTCTGTAAACAGTGTTGAATTGTACCTCTCATCTTCACAATCATACCATACAAGACAGCGAGCTCCCTCAGCAATAGGACCTTTTCATATACTACTTGGCTCGAACCAAAAGTAGGTTTTCAAATTTGAAAGTTAAGTGATTGTATATCTGAATCCTTTAAGGTTTGTATAATTTGCAAGAGACGGATTTGTAGGTCTGTGTTGCCGTGTACTACCACACCAGGTGTCAGTTACACTTAGAAGTTGCCAACTCCGTCTAAATAAATGGATTTGTATAATTTGGTTAGCTCTAGGTTATTACCTTAATATCAAACAAAAATTTGGAGCTCCAAAGTGACTAGCAGATATAATAATTCAAGTAAAATGCACAATCTCTAACATACACGGATTAAAAGTGATTAGCTACTGAAGTACAACTATACACGTCGTAGTTAGCAGTTGATACACTTCTTTTTCACGTTTTATATTATATCATATTTATGTGAGTAGTTTCAGTCAATTTCATATTCTATGGGATTTTAACCAACAAATTATGCATCCCATTTTCTTATATATCTTCCTGTATGAGTCAGACAACTAGTATACTATGTTATGGTACATGATGGGGTAGTCTGAAGTTATCAACGTATTTCCAAGTTATCAGCATTTCAAATATCAAAGGGCTATTAAGCAATATTCGCCTTATGAAATAGTACAATGTTGCACGTCACTTCTCTTTCAAAGTCAAAGGACTTCATATTTCACCGGGGGAGCCTCCTTTTGAGATCCCTCAGAAGGTCTCTTGAAACCGGAACCGGATGTGAGCTAATCTAGCCTCGTTCTGACCAGAACGCCTCCTAGCGGTTCATGGCTGAACCCACTTCAAAGAGAACGTATACGGCTTTGAAGGTCGATTACAATTGTCCCGTTGAATCTAATGGCTCTTGTGCCTGAACCATAATGTTGTAGTGTATCCCAAAAACAGTCATGTCCGACAGTTTCCACCTAATGTCCGACGTTATACATTAAAACGTTGGACATTTTGTCGAGATTTTGGGTTTTTTTTCTGTATCAATTTCATTTTGTACAACAATTCGTGTAGCACAATTCATCTGCTAAATCCTCCTCAATATTGATCTTTTTATATAAATAATCATGTTCTATGTGACATAGAAATGTCCAGTGTAATGCCCTTAAAAGAATTGACAAAGTGTGTGACTAGTCCCTTGAGTTATTAATGATATGAGCAATATAATGAACGATCAAAGCAACCAGTTAAACGTATTTGAAACGAAATACACAAACAAGTTGTGTCAGAAGACACCTCACACTTAGTTTACGTGATGTGCAGGAGTTTCATATAACTCTCTGATATTAGCTCCTTTAACCCAGAATAAATATCTTCAGTCCTTAAAACTAGATCAAAAGGGAAACAGTTGGCAGCGGACAGTCCAATTTGCCCTTTGCATTTCACCCACACCCCTACGCCCTCCTATCCAAACGCACCGCCCTCCTTCCCTTACCAGTTTCCTCCATGTCTCCTCCACCCTGGAGAAAACTCAGCCCCCCTAGTCCTTTCATGACCTAGTTACCTCTTGCATAATAGGTCCTTACACCAACAACAGTCCATGGCTTTTATTGGTCAGGTCAAATCTGTTAAAAATTCTTTTATGAGCCCTCTATAAATAGCATAGGTAATCCCTTTGATGGTTGTTGGGCTGCTGGCTTATTCATTATTGCTGGCCTACCTGCCATAAACCAGCGGCTGCAAAGCGTGCTGGGATACAGGGTGGAATTCCCACCTAAAATAGTTGCTGTTTAACAATCCTAGTTTGAGCACCTAGCAGACTTGGACGTAACTATAGTCTACCCTCCCCCCACCGCTAATTGCCTTTATAACTCGTCTTGGAACCACACACATGCCAGAATACAACCATCAGAAACATCAAAGGGGACCTCCACCATTTTTACATGTGTCCATGAAGTCCAGTTCCCATGCTGGAAATCCCACCCAAAATTGCCATATGGATAGTTACCATACAAAGCTACTGTTTCAACCAATCCCCCTACCCTCCAATGAGGCGGATCCAGGATTGCAAAAAAAGGGGAGGTCCATATGTAAGCAAAGTACTAATACAGTGTGTATTTCTATGCCCCAATATAACATGTTCCCCTCTTTCTGCAATTTTAGTCCCCACAAAAAAAGAAGGGGGTCAGGACCTCTTGGACCCCCCCCCCCCCAACTTAACCGTTCCAGAAGCGTCATTTTCCAACTCCTGCCGCCCCTTGAACCTGCCCGATTTTCCCAGCCATTAGCCTAGTGTGGTAATGTGCTATTCTCATGGGAGTTGGGAGAGCCTGCTGGCTACTGGTGGGCCCTGCCCCCCGCCTTTACGACACTTATTAACATGCTGACTGGCAGGACTTCAAAGTCAATCATAACCCCGGGATGGCTACTACTGCTCCCCTGTCTCCGTCACATGGGGAAGGAACACCCGCGTCCAGCCTGTACTACGACAGATCTTTCCGCACCAGTCAGCTGCCATAGAATCAGTTGCATGGTCAGTGTGCATCAGGCTGTTGTCATCTGTATTGTATGTCCATATATATATATGTATACTGATGCTTTTGCAGATTGTCTTGTATTTAAATAGGAATAACATGTCAAGCTTCAATTCCCCTTTTTGGGTTGAGAACTGAAAAATAGGAGGATTCCAGACACTTACACATACATGCCTACTTCTTAGTACTTTATCACATTTATTAACATGCTGACTGGCAGGACTTTAAAGTCAATCATAACCCCAGCACGGCTACTACTGCTCCCCTGTCTCCGTCACATGGGGAAGGAACACCCGCGTCCAGCCTGTACTAAGAGAGATCTTTCCACACCAGTCAGCTACCATAGAATCAGATGCATGGCCAGTGTGAATCAATCTGTTGTCGTCTGTATCGTATGTCCATATGTATATTGACGCTTTTGCAGATTGTCTTGTATTTAAATAGGAATAACATGTCAAGCCCTAAATTCCCCTTTTTGGGTTGGGAACTGAAAAATAGGAGGATTCCAGACACATACACACACACATTCCTACTTTTTAGTACTTTATCACATTTATTAACATGCTGACTGGCAGGACTTCAAAGTCAATCATAACCCCGGCACGGCTACTACTGCTCCCCTGTCTCCGTCACATGGGGAAGGAACACCCGCGTCCAGCCTGTACTACGACAGATCTTTCCGCACCAGTCAGCTGCTATAGAATCAGATGCATGGTCAGTGTGCATCAGCCATATTTTGATATATATATATATATATATATACTGAAATGTTTTCAAATAGTCGTTTAAAAGGGAGCAGTAGATCAAGCTGTCGCCTCTCCTCCCCTTTTTGGATTGGGAACTTAAATTGCATTAAAAAAATTAGTATTCCAGGCACATGGACACAAATGCCCATTTATCAATGTGCTGACTGGCAGGACTTCAGAGTCAATCATAACTCTAGCGTGCCCTCTACTGCCCTCTTGTATACAGCACATTTGCCCGTTGTCAACCAGATCATAAATTTATAAAGAAATAATTGTAAATGGTCTTGCAGTTTAATTAACATGTTGGAAATCCTTCAAAGTCAGGCATAACCCCTGTCCCCGGGCCTATACTCTGACCTATACCATCGCCATATATTCATATATATGATATTTTTATAATATAGGGAGTATATCAAAATACTTCGCTTACCCCTCACCCCAGGGAAGAATAGGCCCCCAGTAGCCCCTGCATTGTAGAAGGCGGTGATAGGGGGGGACCTAGCACTGACCAAGTGGTTCTTTGGGTTCAATTCCTGGTTGGTGCTCAGTTCACTATGGGATGAGGTACAGCAAAAATGATTTCCAGGTTTTGAATCCCTGCTGTTTGCTTGCCCTGTCACCTTCGTCTCATAGATATGATCACCAAAGACAGAATTCATCCCAACCTGTTTTCGCTGTGAAAATTACCCTGGCTGTCGGTACGGGGTAAAACACCCATAACTCACTCACTCACTCATTTACCCCTCATGGCACGTGGCATAACTTGAGGTTGGCGCTATGCAGTGCTGCCACCAAGTGTGGCTCAGAACACCCCTTCATTATGGCATCCATTCAAGGTTTCTCTCATCACCACTGAAGGGTTGTCTAATCATGATACTTTTCAATGTGCCGAGGAACAGGCCTGCTGCTAGACTCCTTTATTTTAATTCAGGAGTGCAATTCATGTATATACCTATAGGTGAAACGTGGCTAGAGATATGACCTGCAAGAATCTATCCACATCCTTAAAAAAAGGTACATATATACCTTTGGGATTCAATTGATAGGTTTTTGATAGGTATTATTGTTACCCTTTGATTTAACCCTACTTTTTAGGCTAGAAACTGGTACATGTCAACTTCAAATGTTAGTGTGTGAATCGGTAACTTGCTTAGATGTCACGCCTTTGTGTTTAAAACACAGTTTTTGATCAATATGGTCATGTCGTGAAATAGTTTAGATCTGATAAAAGTATTACGTATAACAATGCTTGTTACTGTTAAAACTTTTGTGTTTTATGCTGTATAATGTATCTGAAGAAGTGTTAATCTTCAGATCAGTAAAGTTCGAAACTTATCATAAGCTCAATGAACGTACCACTCAAACTCTTAAAGGCTTTAATGCAATTTCCCTTTGTTAAACGATTTGTTTGAAATAAAAGCAACTTCGATCTCAGTGTCAAACGGTCTAGGTAATCATATAATAATAGATCTTTTTTTTCTTTTACATAACATAACATAACTTTCATTTTACCTACAGACCACGCCTATGGTAGCTTTTGATGTTTACTTTCTAGGAAAAAAGGATGAGAGTCTATACCTGGATGGCAAACTGTGAACCCTTTTATTTCCCAATTCTTCAATGGAGAAAGAACAGCCTATCATGTGTATGGAAATTACCTCAGATCCCTTTGTCACTGCATTGTTTCCATTAAGTTATCCATATCAAAAGTATCTCTAAAGCGTCAGGTGGATCAAAAATGGAAACATCAAAAGGCAGAGGTGAAAGTTGTTGACACACCCTTCTCCGAATTCCAAAGCTCTCATCACTCGTCAGGGATCAGAGGAAATTGAACAAAAGGCTTGCTTTTCTGTGCAAGTTTATGACAATTACGTATAAAAACCATAATACTAGAATTTCAAAGAATTTTAGAATATATACATAGTAACGAAACTGTTCCGTAGCCCTTTGATTACTGTGGTGCGTAGCAGTAAATATTTCCCCAAAACGGTATTTCGTAATAGTGTTAATACTATAGTATTTTTACCAACTTTTAATTGGTTGGTCATATTTTCTCTTTACTTTGTTATGAATTATGTTTGCTCGTAGATTTTATTTAGATTCACTTTGGTCCCATAATTAGAGATTACTTCTTTTGAAAACTTCTAGAATTATAAAAAGACACATAAAAGCTCATTTTCATGTGTTTTGTATAGACTTTCTTATGCAGTAATGATTAGATTAATTCAAATTGTTTATAAACTTGTAAAATCGAAGGGGAAACATTAACATATGAAATACTTATACAGTACACCTTAAGCAGATGGAGATAGACATTTGGTCAGTCCCTACCACTCTGCTCAGAATATATGTACCCCTCCTTTGATATGTACATGGCTTTGAGCAGACAGCGAAGAACTCTGTGCTAGTTGAAGGTCAAGAATCAAGGGGAGGATGTCAGTGATGTCGGTGGCATGGCCCCATGCCAGAAAATCAGCCATCCTGCTTTGGTCCCCTCGACCTCGGCCGCAGTCACTTTTTGACAAAAAAAAAAGCCTCCATCAACCCCCCGCCCCCAAACCGACCCCGCTCATACCCCTCACCCGCTACACCCCCAGTACACTTTCACCTTGCTAGGTTGAGGAGGTGTTACACTGCAAGACAGGAGCTGTGATATGACAATGTCACAACGAAATTGCATATATTAGCAAGAAAATTCTTTGTTATACATGCGTAAAATACTCCGAATTGCTAATTTCAAACAATTTTATCACTCCTTCATGCAAATTGCAAAATACACTACACAGCATGAGCTGCAATGTGAATATGTCATAGAGTAATTGTGCATATCAGAGACAAAATTCTTTGTTATACATGTGTAACATACTCCGAATTGCCAATTTCAAACAATTATATCACTCCCTATGCGAATTCTCAGTAATATCATCATATCGAGCCGATATCGCAGCTCAAAGTCATGTAGTGTAATATGGCCTTTTCTGGCATCACAGGGTACCCACTGACGTCAAAAGTCTCTTTGAATCACCCCTTGATCCTTTCATTAACAAAGCGTGGCCACGAGCCTTGGCCAGGGTCTGGTCCCTGTGTCTGTCTTCCCTGTTTCTGTGGATGTGCCAGGTCTCCTTTACTTCTTCTCTTTAAAGGTATGCTCTGGTTAGTCACTGCTCAAGGTTTCTTGGTTTACCTTTGCTCAAGGTAGTCGTTTTTTGGTTAGTCAGTGCTCGAGGTAGTTGTTTGTTGTAAGTCAGTGCTCAAGATAGTAATTTTATTGGTTAGTTAGTGCTCAAGATAGTTGTTTTTTGGTTAGTCACTGCTCAAGGTTATTTGTTTGTAGTTAGTCAGTGCTCACAATAGTAATTTATTGGTTTGTCACTGCTCAAGAAGTTGTTTCTCTATTAGTCACTGCTGAAGTAGTTCTTTTCTCGGTTGGTCACTGGTCCAAGTACCGGTAGTCGTTTCTCAACTCGACACTGCTCAAGGTATTCATTGCAAGGCAAAATAAAAGGGAAGTAAAATAGTTTTGACCAGAACTAGATTTGAAACCTCTCCATCAGGACAGTTGATTGGGTAAATATGACGTTTAGATAGCACTTTAAACTAAAGTAAACTAAAGGTTATCAATAATAAACACATTTGGACAGTATATAGTCATAGTCTGATTCACTAGGTACGATAACCCAAACGCACAAGTTGCTAAACCATATTAATTTTGATGTATACAACAGATCACCATATGTTATTGGTAGTCACTTGTGGAATGCCTTACCAGCGGAATTACAGGACAAAGACACAATATATGACTTTAAGCAAGCAGTTAAAACTGTAATATGATGGGTATACGAGACATCAGGTTAATGAGCGGATGCTTATCTTAGCTACGCTCACGCATGATGTGTATACTGGTTATATATGACTTTAATGGTACTCTCTGTATCCAATTGATTATGTATATATTATGTGTTGTCTTGTTAAACTTTATTATAATCACCTATACGGAAGATCACATGTATGTGAGTATGGTTAAATAAATATAAAAAAAAAAATAAAAAAAACACTAATGTTTGTCCCCACGAGATAAATAGGTTACATGGCGATAAAATAAGTGCAATATCATTAACGGTTGTAATTCACAAAAGAAAAGGTTAAAGGCTTGCACACTTACCCGGCCCAGAATATATTTTGGTAAAAACCTTCAAGAAAACATCACACACAGAGAAAACCAACCAAAAAGGAAAAAAAAAGAAAAAAAAACCTCCTGGACACAGAGTGAGAGTGTGTGGAGAGGGGCTTGGGGTAGGGTTGCATGTACGTAGTTAATCAAGAGGCCCACAACCATTACAGAGGAAGCCGTTACGATTTACCTTGATCAATTTTTGATGTGGCACACGGGGAGCGCGGCAGGTGCCTTGGGGAGGCCGGCCGGGGGTGGGGGAGGGGCGGGGGGAGGCGGTCGGCTTTGATCGTGGTCAATTGAACAGGCCTAATTTACTAGCCCATTAATGTTGCAGGTCGCAGGTGTGGAAAAATTTGCAAACATTTTTCAGAGGGTGTGAGTTGGGGGTGGGGTTTTGGGGGATGGGGATGGGGATGGTGTGTCCTTTGGGGGGGGGGGGGGGTAGGCATGGATTAGAGCTATGGCAATCTGTAGGATGTAGTTAGTGCAATATGGTTCATCTGTAGTTAGTGCAATATGGTCCATTTGTGGTTAGTGCAACATGGTCCATTTGTGGTTAGTCCAGTATAGCCTACCTCTGGTTAGTGCGGCGTAGTCCATCTGTGGCTAGTGCAATGTAGTCCATCTTTGGCTACTGCAACATGGCCCATTTGTGGATAGTGCAGTATGGCCCATCTATGGTAATGTGACGTTCTCTGGTAAGTCGGGGTTGCCGATTCCTACAGCAGAGGAACGTGGGGATTGTTCGGGTCTCGGGCGGACGGGGAATCCGGGC
Organism: Lepidonotus clava; assembly: GCA_936440205.1. Lineage (NCBI taxonomy): Eukaryota > Metazoa > Annelida > Polychaeta > Phyllodocida > Polynoidae > Lepidonotus > Lepidonotus clava. The sequence continues at coordinate 21,497,134 of OW387135.1, forward strand.
CAAGAACCAAGATGTGTTTTTAGAGTCGTGCCTCGTGCACGAGGGGGGGGGCTGAGCGAATCGGTCGGGAATCGGTGCTCGATGTCAGACGGAGGACTGCGGGGAAGGGAAATTACGGTAGGGGTAAGGGGAGGTCGTGGTTCGTCTCGCTCTATCTCCCAGGCCGGTGTTCACCTCGACAGGGCGGTCCACCCCGGATTCCGGTCCGCGGGGCCGTCGGGCCGACGGTCGCCTATTGTTTGGTAGCGTGGGGCCGAGCCAGCCGCACCGTCGTCCCCGCGGACTTCGGGTCTTCGCTCCGTGTTCCGGTCCTTCGTGCCGTTCTGCGCCTACACTTCCGGGACCCCATCCGGGACAGTTTCGGGCCTTCGCGCCCTACCTCGGTCCTCCGTTCCTCGTTCCCGTTCCTCGGGCCGTCGGGCCCCCGTCCTAACTTTCGCCTATTTATCTCGAACTTCTACTGTTTTACTCTAACTTCTGGTTAATTAACTCGTATCGGCTCATCTCAGCGGTTGTTTAAGGGAAGAAGACACGTCTGGACACAAGGAGAACTGTTAAAGAACTCTGTTTATTCGGGCCTCACCGCCCCTTTATATACCCTAGAGGTCAGCTCTGATTGGCTGCTTTCGGTCACGTGATCTACAACTGACGTCACTTCCGGTTTATATTTCTCGTTTCCGGTTTACATACCACTTCCGGTTTACATTTTTCCGGGTTTCGTTCCTTTACATATTCATTCCTTTACACTTTCGTTCCTTTACATATTCGGGCCTCTTTCTCGGGCTTTTTACACTTTCGTTCTTTTACATATTCGTTCCTTCACACTTTCGTTCCTTTTACGAACATATATACTTTTTGTCATATTACCTTATTTTCTCTTATTTGGTCTCTTTACGTATTTGGATGAATAGGCATTCATCACAGTAAGTGCAATATGGCCTACCTCTGGTTAGTGCAATATGGTTCATCTGTGGTTAGTGCATTATGGCCCTTCGATTCCCCCAAGTCTTCATTCTCTATAAGGTCATGCAAGTTATCAAATAAAGAAACGCAAATCGATAAATCTCTAAATCAGTTTACCATTTTTTCCTGACCTAAGAGCATGCAACAACGAACCTCAGGGATATGAGATATTTATTGAATGATTATTTTAGAGATTTTCTCCAACACAATCACGGGACCATCAGTGTTGCATGTGAAATCTTGTGGGAATAGGTGCAAACATGCATTTTACTACCTAATTTTAAATACAGATTAGTAAAGTTTTGATGTAGTCTAACAAGACTAGAGATTCAATCGTAGCATATTCTTACTCCGTGCACGAATTTAAGTCTGCATTCTACTACGTGGCATTCCATTTGATGTCTGTAAATTCATTTCAAAGCAAACTTCCGTCCGCACTGATTTCGGAATTCCTTTATAATAATGTCACAAAGTAAAGGGCATTATAATCGTATTGGATGAAGCGTCGAGTCGCAGACCGATTGATCTTTCACCACAGACGTAGACAGAAACTCGCATTGCAATAAAACTGGACCTTTGAGAAAATAATACAAATCTCAGATCGCCGTAGCACTTTAAGCGACGCATAGAAACACACAGAGACACAGAGCAAACGAGAGGGCTCTATGTAAAAACACGTCCTTTTCAACAACTTCGCAAACGGCGCACATACCTCCATTGGGGCTCTTTGTGAATTTCACGTATACGACGGCTCCTTTTGTGAGTCGATGATCAAAGTAAACCATTAGTAATTTTGCCTTAATGAAGAAATGTTGTGTATGTCGTAGTTCATTGTCCTTACATAGATCAAAGCGAGTATTATTAGGCGAGGAACATTGGGGGCATTTCTGTAAAGGGGGAATTGAAGAAGGTGTTGCGCATGCGCAGGCCATGTTAAAAGACTTCCTCTCTCTTAAAAGTACACTTTATAATATTAAAAAGGGTATAATTCTGTGATAACAGGGACCGCTTCTTTCCTGGAGAGTTAAAGGAAAGTCTAAGCTTTCTTTTTTCATTTAAGGTGGCTAAGTGGCAAGTTTCCATGAATTATCATGTTTTCTTTAAGGCCTCATTTTGTGTGTTGCTACTTTAATTTAGTGTTATTTTTGTAGTTTAAACGTATAGAGTAAGCGACAGCGTTTCATACAATATAAATATTCTTATTACTTAATCCGTTGTAAAGTTCCCATTAATGATAGGATTATATTAAAAAAAACATGTGTTGTCAATGATATTCAGTTCTCACATAGACCCACGAAGAAGCTGTGCGTATGCCAGAGGCTATTGTACACATTGCAAATAGCAATACAAATCTTTAACAGTTCAGAAAGATTTCCAAATATTCAAATATATTCAACCAGTATCAACTAGTTTATATACTTTTCACGCAATTGGATATAATTTTGATTTTTTTTATATTGATAGATATAAACTTGATCAGGGTATATATACATGTCCTCCCAATTTGTGAAGATCTGATCCAGACGAAAACAGATACATTCCTGCGCCTCCTGTCATAATTCTAACATTTCGAGCTTGTAAATAATCCCGAAGATGGATCCCAGGAGACAAAAGAAGGACACTAAACTATAAAAAAAAAACACTTTGAAAAACCCTCCTGGTGGCAAATGAGTGCGAGTGAGGGCCCCTTGGTTAGGGGCGATAAAACGTTAAAGGCCCTTGTCTGACGATTTCCGGTCGGCAGATGGCTGCTTGGTTAGCGACCTTAAAAGGGCCTAGGCCCTTGTCCCCGCCGTTTTGAGCCGTGGAGAAGCACTGCAGGCTAAACAGGCTTTCATCTTTTCTCAGATCAAAAGCTCACTGAATTAGTCCGATATACCGACTGGAAAAAGTACATTAAATACAAACTGCACATTGCTCTGAAGATTTGTCGTCAGAACCGATTTTTTTTTACTCTTCTCAATTCTCTTTCCCTATCCGTCGCCGCTCTCTCTTGGATCTGCCATAACATATGTGAAGTCTTTTTATTTGTGTGATTTAAATTTTCTAAGGTTGCTTCTTTGAATGCTGAGTGGAGTTTTTTTCATGGTTTTAAACCTACTGCTTTGAATCCCTCTTTTAGAGAAAAACCTTACTTAAACTTTGATATCGAAATTAATTCTTTCACACCTTTTTAGTAAAGAAAATGTTTTGTATCTAAATCCTGTGAAATCTAGCTGAGAAAGTTTGCATCTTAGATCATATTCTTTTACAAGTTTGCCAATAGGAAACGCGTATTTGATGTAATGTAAGTAATATGCATGTGTTGGTTCGTGCAGATAGAACTCAACGCATTTGAAATGTCATCAGTCGTGATATTTTATCGTTGTAATATTAAAACGAAGAACTTTAAAGAAGATTGATATATTTATACAAGATTCATAAAGCATATATCTAACACAAATAATAGCATTTTTAGATTTACAAGATAATAGATTCGCTCTATAATGAGGAGATTCCAATTATAAATAACAAATCTAGGTAACGCAGCCAGCCCTACGGAAAACAACCTAAAGGTGAGAAGGGGACAGGGAAAATAGGGCACCAAGGAATGAGTTTAGAGGGAAAGACTAAAAGAAAGTAGATGTAAAAGGATGGGGAGAAGGGAGAAATATCTCTGTAAAAGCACGCTGGGCATGTCTTGGGCAGTAAAAGTCTACAGAATGCCTTAAGAAAGTCACACAGCCTGGATCCCATCCTGGACCCTATTATCATGTTAATTTATCTAATTAGTGATCAACACATAACCCGTTAGCGCACGTCCCCCGGACAATAGAGGACTTCTCATGGCGAGCCAAAGCTTTTACAAACTTGTCCACAAAACCCCCGACAACCCCTTGAGGTTTTCTCAAAGAGCCTTTGTCTTAAGTAGAGAAGAAATCAACATTCAGACCACATAATCGATGGACAATTGAAGAAAGTGTGGGTATGAGAATTAGGGGAGGGGGGAGTTGTCATTTGGACTGTAGACTTCAAAGTTAACCTTCACTTCTAGACCCTGTTATCAATTTAAAATCAGTTAGTATGTTCTTTCTACTGACAAGTTTTACATATCCAGCCACAATTCCTTTCATGATTTAAATTGAAACGTGAGGAAAACACGTTTGTATGATGCAATATGTTTCATCTGCTTCATTTGGAAAAGAATTCGTCAATAGAGTGGCTCAATTTCCTTATTCAAACTATATGAAATATGGTTACTTATTTTGTTTGCGTGCACTCCTAAATCCTAAATGGAGATTTTCTCGCCGTCTGCAGTTTTTGACGAATGGACTTTCTTCAGCTATAACTTGAGTCTCCATTTGGCAAACTTTCTCCGGAAACCTGTCGATATTTTTCGCTCTTTCCTCCGGTTTCTTTCATTTCCCCCCTTTGGTGGGCGCCTGGGAGTATTTTAAGATTTAGCCTTGACCCTGGTCCTGTGATGGCCAGCCAGAGTAGACGTCTATAATAGAAGATAGCATTAGCCTTAACATTGATGCCTATGTGAAATGGATCAGCTGCGGCCCGGCCTTTGATCACCCCTTCCATCTTCAAATGGCGAGTCCATTTAGCCTCATATGTTCTTTTCTACCAACCAAAACTCCTTATAACTCCTACAATAGCTTCACACAATCATCATAAAGAATTCCCCATCAAATTTTAAAGAAAACCCAACGTTTTTGACGCTCCGCGCCGCGTTGAAAGTTTTGGCGGGAAAAGGCAGACGACAAAGAGTTAGCGGTGTCCATTGATGTTGATGCAGCGGGGCGGTGATCCTATAGGATCCTATTGGCCGGTCGAACACAAGTGATGAGCAGAGAAGGAGGGTGTCAATCTCTCTGTCCGCTGGGGGCCGCTTTGATCGCCTGACGGGACTGACATGCTAGCAGAAGATCAGAGAAGATCAGAGCCCCTAGCCGGCAGGTGCTTTGTCAGCAGGGGTCAGGGGCTTACACACTAAGATCCCGCGAGGTGGACACAGCCCGCCTCTTGTCCGAATGTCGTCTGCGCCCCCCTAAAAGTGCCCCACCCCCGGCCCTGCCTGGTCTCTGTGGCGGGCCAGCAGGGAGGTGCTAAAAGCGCGGGAGATTCTCCGGGCTTTGCTCCCTGTGTGCCTCCTCCCATCAGTCTCTCCTCCTCCACGGTCTGTCTATCGTTTCTACCTGTCGCCCCCCCCCCGCTCCAGTTTAAAGGGAGCCAAAAACAATGTAGGGTCAAAATTTTGAAAATTCTATTAACTATTGAAATATATTCTACTGCCATAACCTATGGCTGTGCTAAATATAGACTGTGAATAAAGACTTAACTACATTAAAATACACAAAAACTCATCCCCAATCAATTTTGGTGACCCACCGAAATTGGTTTGTTTACAAACATTGCTGTCTTCAGGCATAAATGACATGAGTTTTATGGTATTCACGTAAAGTTATAGTTAATTAGTGTGATTTATGTTGTACCATTAGCTACTGTTAGGCTCTTAGAATGTATTTTCATAGTTATTTGAATTTGCAAAATGTTGTCATATTTTGACACAACATTGCTTTTGACTCCCTTTACATATAATTCTATTTTGCCCTCCTCTTCTCTTTTTCGTATATTTATGAAATATTTAAATAGTATGTAGTGCCCACGTTGAGTATTAATCCTATAGGATTGGCCACTTATAATTTATCTGTTATGACGTTTTTCAGAGACGTTGTCCAGAAATGAACGGGGTGCCACACTGATGATAATTTTGAAATTATGATTAAATGTAGTCTCGCTTCAAACATCTTGACTGTACTTCTGTTGAATTTAACTAAACAGATTGTAATTAAATCATAGTCAGCAATGATCCTAGTTTACACGAAATAAATTCCTTGGCTATGGTGAGCACATGGTGATCACCAAGCGTGGTCACGTCACCACGTTTTCTAAAGCTCTTATATATGAAAGATTGCAAATAACCTTAAATTGAACTTCTGAATATGTATGTATACATTCCCTGTTTCATCCGTTCGTTTGGTTTTCTTTTACCCTTTCCATACATGCAATGTCAAGATATCTGTTTGATGAAGCATTTTCTTTCTTTATCATAGTACAATATATAAACATTTCATTTCACAAAAATATGTAATGCATATCAAGAAAAAGAAACTTGTGCCCTAGAAGCCAACACAAAAGAAAATACACAATATAAAAGACGGAAAACACGATATACGACCAAAAAAAGGTTCATTTCGTTTCAAGATCAAAGCTATGCAATGCAGTGCTGCGGCGTCTCGGTTGACTGATTGCGAAATGGACACCTTCCGCCACCTTGTTCCAGGGGTCACCGCTAGGGGTGGAGAGGTCAGCCCCACCTGCCCCCAGAGGGGATGTTGATGTATTACCTTAGCGTCTGGTCACTGTTTGGGTCCCAATAGGCATGGCAGACCAGAGGGCTAGGGATCCTGGATGGAGGTGATCTTGATGTATTTTTTGGGCCAATATTTTGTTAGAAAGCCTTTAAAGTTTGGGATTGCTGTATGCAAGTGATTTATGTTAAGCTGAATATCTTTCTGTCTCATATACGAAATATACATATTAATATAACTTTTGATGTTGGTTAAGCAATGTTTAGGACCCAATAGGCATGGCAGACCACAGGGCTAAGGGTCCTGGTTAGAGGTGATCTTGATATATTTTTGGGCAATTTTCTTTTTAGAAAGCCTTGAAAGTTTGGGATTGCTGTATGCAAATGATTTATGTTAAGCTGAGTATCTTTGTGTCTCATATTCGAAATATGGTGTTGGTTAAGCAATGTTTAGTTCCAAATAGGCATGGCAGACCAGAGGGCTAGGGGTCCTGCATGGAGGTGATCTTGATACTTTTTTGTGTCAATATTTTGTTAGAAAGCCTTAAAAGTTTGGGATTGCTGTGTGCAAGTGATTTATTTTAAGCTGAATATATTTCTGTCTCATATACAAAATATATATAATATAACATATGGTGTTGGTTAAGTAATGTTTAGGTCCCAATAGGCATGGTAGACCGGAGGGCTGGAGGCCTGGATAGAAGTGATCTTGATATATCTTGGGGCCAGTATTTTGTCTAAAAGCTTTCAAAGTTCTGATTACCTGGATGCAAGTTTTCTTTGTTGAGCTGAATATACTACAAAGACAAAAATTATCTGTGTGCCTTATTTATACGAAATGTAACATAATTATTGTGTTGTCTGAATGGCCAATGCAATTCTGTTCCATGCATTGTTTCCCATTATGCACAGAAGGTAGGAAATGTCCATGCATCAGATAGCATAATCATACCATAATTTGGAAGTGTAGGAAGCTCAGGCATAAATATGTAGACAAAAGAGTATACGTTATGTTCGTGATAGAGTTGGGTTTTGCAAACTTGCCTTTGTTCAACCTCGATTTCAGATTTTGACGTTGTTCAGCAACTTGTTTGTCTGGGAAAGTTGGAAAGGATCTTATTTTTAATCTTATACCTTTCCTGGAAGTTCTAGGGGATGTCGTGCTTTAGCCATCGGTCAAAGAGTCCGTACATAGAACGCAGCGGAATTGGCATTTAGCCCGCTTTTTCATCTGGTCAGTAATTTTGCTTCTGAATGCTTATATCCCGAAAAAGCTTCAATGCAAAGTTGGGAGAAGTTCAAACCTTGACTAAGATCTCCTCTTTAATAACGTGAACATCATTCAGCTCACACTCTGAGAGATGTCCATCTCTCTCATTTCTGCATTTGCCTAGGGCTTGAAACAGGACTGTGGTCAGAAGTAAAAAGTCACCAGAGCCAATAGAGAGGCGTCTGAGAATGGCAAAGACTTGGCTAAAGACACACTCATAGTCCTAATCATAGCCCTTCAGGTGTCAACAAGCGTTATACATCAACAGTTGAACATGATTCAGACACTCGGATGAAAGCAACCTAGCCTGGACACAAGAGAAATGTCAAGGCTAGTTGCTTTGGTCATGGAGAGTCTAATGTGAAAAAGAGACACCCACTTATTGCTAAGAAAAAAGCCCGAGTGACTCTATATCCGCGACGAGAGCACGGCCAGGGAAATGAGCCTAATTGTAGGCGAGATGAAAGACAATTGTGGTAGCCTTCTGGTCTCTCGGTCACGCCTTTCATGTTTTAATAAGCGCAGATTGGTACGTTTAAGTCAGAGCTGAATTCACATAATTAATCAACACGTTTTGGTGTGCTTTGTCGAACCTACCTGCAGCTTGGCGCATCACGACCGGTTGCCGGGGGGACTTTATCTGTTTAACCGTGCTCAAAGCTAGCTCCGCCCCTTCTGATGACGAAATGGTTTCCCTTTTTTCCTTCCCAAAATGTAACTTTCATCTTTTAAGGTTACAATGAATTCATCAAATAAACGTCATGCATTGGCAACAAAGTCAGATGTGGTTATTTTCAAACAGCCAAGTCCCTTGTATGATTATTTAAAGCCCATGTGGTTTTTTTCCTCAACTTTTCGTTTTTGCATAAGAATTATGAAGTCAAACTTTTCAAAGGTTTGCCCAAACACAAAGCCACCATCGACACCGCCCAGTTCTCTTATTCCAAACCCATCGGAATATTAATACATAAATTTTCCGAATGGCTGTTCAAGAAGTGACCTCGGAACAACAGAGGCCCCGCCGCAGCCACGAGCATCTGTCACCGAGAGGCAAGAAGGAGCATCTGTTATGGCGAGGCAATGAGCGTCTGACACCGGCGGTAGGTGGCGCCTCCATCAAACTGTTGACAATGATCAAAGGAAGCTGAGTAAAACTGGTCGTCTGATGCTGCGAGCTGCTCATCTGTCATGGATGGTCTCACCTGATGAGCAGCAGCTAGACTTGCTCATTGTCTCCAGCTCTTTATCAATGTCTCTCTTTGGCAAGCATTCGTTGGTCAACCAACCACACAATAAGGAGTGACCAGTACCAGGTTGCAGTGTTGGTCAAAATGTATACAAGAATTTCAAGAATTATTTTCAGACAAGGAATATTTATTTGAATATCAAGTTTGCTTTAATATTTTGTTGTAAATATTGGTAAGAAAATTGGGATCATGCCCCCAGATCCCTTATTTCCTTTCCTTTTTCCATGCATTTCTTGTAAGTTTCTTTAAATTGCTCCATAAGCAATGACCAACAAAGCTAGTCACCATTTGATCTAAGACAGACAATATTATGCTGGTCCCCGCGCCTCGAACTCATGCTATCGCTGTACGTCACGAATGGCCGCAGGTTGAGCCCAACCCCAAGTTAGCCAGATTTTGGCTAACTTGGGGTCACTTGACCACTTTTTAACCAATCCGATCCATCGACACAATGGGCTCCACCTGCACTCTCACAGGCCGAGTCCCCCAGCTGAGAGAGAAGGGAGCCCAGCATAAGACAATATCAGATTATCCCCCACCAGCGGATACCAGCACATTGACTGCTGAGGTAATGCCCTTTCTTGCTATTCTGTACATATATTTCGTGTATTACCTTGCTATTTCAAATATCAGGGGTTTTACAGCATCGTATGTTTGTAAGGTTTTGTATGGTATGCTGTTCCTTTCTCTGGACCTATGCTAATGCTTAGGTAGTCATCCTGTCCCTATGGTTTTACCAAGACAATCATTCTTTTACTTCCCATACTGCATACTACTACTAGACACAGTATGAGGAGGAAATGCTTTTGGTAGAGCAGTATGTCCTCACTGTAGAAACTGAGACCAAGAACTAACTTTAATTGTAAGGGACTCATTTAATGCACTAGGTGTTTTCTGTATTATCCAAAAACACTCCCATGTCTCATGTGGTGATCTAAAATTCAGCCAACCTGGATAGCCAGAACAAGATTGGTCAATTACCTTTCATTAACAAAACACTTCTCTAGGTGAAAGGGTAACTGAAAGGTTTCCCACCATGGCTTCAAATAATATCTTTTCAGTCATTATGAAGAACATTTTCTAATCTTGAATATCCTTCTTCACTATTCAACGAATCTTCTTTTAATGTGTTTTGTCAGTGGGATATTTCATGCTCAACTACTGATGTTGTGTTAACCTTTTGTTTTTAAAATCCTCTTAGACGTCTTAGATCCTGAATGTGAATACCATGTTTTTTGAACTTGGGTTTTATGTCAAAAACTTTTGAGTTACTATCATGTTACCCAATGTAAGTAAGTTGAAGCTCCCCTCAGCACACATTTGTGAACATTCACCGGCGACGTTTTAACATTAATGTAACTTTAATCATTTTCAAAAGAGTAAACCTCTAAGATTCTATAGAATCTGGCATGAACCCATTTACATGTTTTCCCTTTAAAACAACACAATTATGAAAACCTACCCTTTGAAACAGGAAGATTATGGAAATAATCATCACCTGCAAAGTTCAATTTGCCCTTTTCCCTTGGCATTTATATTTTATTTTGATTCTTTCTGGGTAGGAGAATAAAACATCGCTTCCTCTTCAATAGATCCATTAGGTCTAATTGGTTTTATTTGAACCAAGTGGATGGAGGTATGCATTTTACTTTACCTTCTCTATAGAACTTTTATATCAGTCTCTCATTCACATAAACACGCTTATACCCTGGAGGATTAGTTCTACAGAGACGTCTTAAGTTACTGGAGAAGCTCATGCAATTGTATGCCAGTTTCATGTTTCCAATGAGTAATCCATTGCTATAGGCCATGGTTTATGCTCTTTATACAATCCTCCCCACTTTAAGTGCCCTGTTTAACTTTCTTTCAGTAAAAGGGTTTACAGTTTTGAAAAGGGGGGTATACAAATAACTTAAAGCTTTTATGCGTTAAGGTAAAACTCTATTTTTTTTTATTTATTTATTTTTTTTTTTTTGGGGGGGGGTCTCAAATTTATATTCCTTGCGAGGGTCTGCAGGATTCATTTCCGATTGGAACAGAACTCTGCAATGCTCACTGTTGTAGAAGCATGCATGAAGGGCGCGCAATAAAGAATGTCACTACTCATGCCAGGTACTCTTCTGGTCCTGGTACGCCTAACTTCCTTTGTTTTATACAACATGACTATTCATTCTCTTGCTCCGTTTTAAACAAGCTAAGCATTCACCTCGTTAATATTCAGGATTTGAAATTATTGTGAAAGAATATTCACTCAATTAAAGAAGTGGCATTTAACCTTTACATCCTTGACCTGTTTCATAACAACCTCACTTATTGCAAACAGTCATGCATCCCTTACGGAAACGTAGCAGAGGTTTGAAAAAAGGTCTTGCATAAAAGAAATCTTCATAAGGTACCCCAAAACCTTTGACAGAAGCAAACATCCATAACTAATGGTGATGAAAAATGGCTCGTTAGTTTATGGAGCACATATTTCTGTTAAATTCCTCCTTATGAAACAGGCCAATGGCGATACACTGTAAAGGGTCACAGTCACAATTAATTATAACATAAACCACCCAGGATCCCATGGAGAAACAAAAACGCCTACAGGGACATAGTGCATGTCTTGTCATTACCCAGCGACACTCCGAAGAATGGCATTCCGTGGCAGGAGACAGAAAAGGGCAGAATGTGCATCCCGATATAAAAGCCTGGTAATGAGTTCCACCACTAGGGACGCTTTGATCGGTGAAGGGGCGCTGCCTTTTGGGAGGTGTTGGGGGTGGCAGAGGAGGCTGGGAGTGGCACCCCTGGGAAGGGCACTGACACCCCAAAAGTGAGGGGTCTATACCCAGATAGGGTACCACTGTAGAGTCAAACATATTATAGCTTCACTAAGATATGTAACTCTGACTATTGCCAAGTTGATTTTTGTGAATTTCTCTGGGACCCAAAAGTGAGCTAGGGACTGCACACCATGCCAAAGAATGGCATTCCATGGCAGGAGACAAATGAGGCCAGAATGTGCATCCCGATATAAAAGCCTGGTAATGAGTTCCACCACTAGGGGACGCTTTGATCGGTGAAGGGGCGCTGCCTTTTGGGAGGTGTTGGGGGTGGCAGAGGAGGCCAGGAGTGGCACCCCTAGGAAGAGCCCTGACACCCCAAAGTGAGTTCGGGATGGAGGGGTCTCTACCCAGATAGGGTACTCCTGTATATATAGTCAAAGATATTATAGCTTCACTAAGATAGTAAAGGGGCACTGCCTTGTGGGAGGTGTTGGAGGTGGCAGACGGGGCCAGGGGTGCCACCCCTGGGAAGAGCCCTGACACCCAAAAGTGGGCTGGGGAGGGAGGGGTCTATACCCAGATAGGGTACTCCTGTATATTCAAAGATATTATACTAAGATATGTAAATCTGACTGTCGCCAACATGATTTTTATGAATTTCCCGGACACCCCAAAGTGTACTGGGGAGGGGTCTCTTCCCACATAGGGTAACACTGTATAGTCAAAGATATTATAGCTTCACAAAGATATGTAACTCTCACAGATGCTTACTTGATTTTCGTGAATTTCCCTGAGACCCCAAAGTTAGTTTGGGAGGGATCTCTACCCACTTAGGGTACAACTGTATAGTCAACAATATGATAGGTTCACTAAGATAATTATGTGACTGGCTGTTGCCTACTTGATTTACATGGATGTTTTAATAGCTTTTGAGAGTCTATGTAACCCCCTATAAAAACGGTCAATGTTGTGACGAAATAGGGGAAACGGACGTGTGTTTGCATGGACTCTCAAAGGGGGCGCCATCATCGATGATGTTCAAGTTATAACATTACATATTCGCAATCTTTACTTGCCACACGATCATTGGTACAGACAGTTTTTCTTGTATTGGAACCACTGTGGTGTACCCAAAGAGGGTTCAGAAGGTGACTGGAACCAATCAGTTACTTTTGAGTGTATGTAATATGTATGTGTCTTCCCACACAGAAAGGATGCTTTAAGGGGGATATATCTTAAGCTTTACAGGTAATATTAAGGGAGATATGGGTAGATTTGTGAAAAATAGGGATAAAAATGTCTTAAACCAAATTCAATTATCCTACTCTAAACATTCCATTTTGTTTGAAAAACACTCTTTTTGGAATGCTAATAGAATGATTTTTCTCCAAATATTACCAAACATCAAATTTTGGTTACCATGGAAACAACAAAATTTTACCAATTTTGTCAAAAATTGTAACCCATTTGGAAAAACATGACCTGATTGTATCACCAATCCAAACTAAAAGAGATTATCTTTTGGAGAACAAAATTTATAAGCTTAATAGTTTTTATGATTTTTGTTAATTCATTGAGAAAATTTTATTTCATTACTAAATATTGAGATAAAGATTCAATATCCAGGCTTTTTGTCATTTTCAGGAGTACAGACTGTACTGTGTTCAACAGCCCATAAATTCCTTGAAAATTATTCAATTTTGATGTGCTTGGTACCACTTGAAAGCTTCAAACATCCTGTTTAATATCTAATTCCCGCCTGGAGCATCCTTTCTGTGTGGGAAGACACATGTATGGTTAGGCTATATATATAGTGTCTTCATGTCTGTAACTTCTACACAACGTCTTTTCCTGCAAATATATGAGTAGTCTTTTTCCACTGATTTTAGTATCAGATGTACACATTCTGAACTTGTTTTAAGGATACTCATTAATATATATATGTACACAATTGTAAGCCGTTGTTTCCATTGATTTATGAAATTTCATGGTTTCAAAATTAAAGGAATTTCAGCAAGGACAAAAGTAAATGCTGCACAAAGACGGAGTATAGGTCCTACCAAGATGAGATCCAGTTACTTTAACCTGAACAGATCCAGGGCTCTTTGTCTTACACAACGACCCTATCCTCCAACTCCCATCTGCTCGTCCTAGAGACAAATGAACCGGTCCTGGCCAAACTAACCACACATAATGAGGTTGGCCAGAACTACCAGGCACTCATAAATTGCTCCTCCAGCATGCCACAACAAGTTGAGCAACTCACAATTATGAAAAAAGTGATTACTTTCTGTATTCTACTCTACCTGGAGCAGTAAGGTCATCTGAAGGGAAGGGGGTTGGTAAATCCAATTTTCTCTTTTCTTTTCACTGTTCGTTGTAGGGTTGCCCTCAGAGGTAATTAAGGTCCCTGATTTTCTCATCAGTTATGTCACTGGGAGGTTATGTAACGTCGGGCTTATACTTATGATTAATCAGCCAAGCTCATGGGTTAGTACCCTGGCCTACGTAGCCGCCGGTTGTGCTCTTATGCCTGGAACTCACATGGAGTTTCCATGTCTTTCCGTATTTGCGGTCCTTTGATAAGTAAAGGACTTTATGTGATGTAAAGATTATATTTGTAAGAAGGTTGCAAAACTGACACATTTTTGCAATACCATATATACGTATTTCCAGCTGCTGACTTTTTAGCCATTGGATATAGACATTGGATATGGACACCGATCAGTACTATCTACAGCCCCCTGGACACCCATCAGAACTTACCTATATCACCCTGGATAGCCAAGAAAACTTACTTATATACCACAACTTACCGCCATGGTAAACACAATAAAAACACAATAACTCCCCAGACACTAAACACATCTTACCTATAGCTCCCTGGACACCCACAAAACTTACCCAAAGCCCCCTAGACACCCAACAGAACCCCACTAGACACACAAATCTTACCTATAACCCCCTTGGATACCCCACAGTACTGATCAAAAGCCCCCTTGGATATCCATCAAAACATATATCCATAGCACCCTGGACACTCAATAAAACTTACCTATAGCACCCCCCCCCCCTGGAGACACAACAGGACTTACCCATAGCCCCATGGACACCCAACAAAACTTATGTATGGCCCCCTGGACTCCCAACAAAACTTAACAATAGCCCCCTGCACACCCAACAAAATCTAAGTTATAACCCCCTGGACACCCAAAATTCCGGGACACACCTCTCAGCCCACACCTACCAACAGGTGGCGCAGCGAGCAGCTCAGTACAACTCGGAGAGCAGCTCATACCATCCCACTGAGCAGCAGGTGATGAATTGCTCGCTCTGGTATTGGGCCGAGCTGCTCGCCGTGGCTCCTGACCCCGGCCACAGGCAGTGAGCAGCTGATGAGCGCACGGCCCGAGCAGCTCCGAGCAGCTCCCGACAATAGGACAATGAATCAGGGGTTAGAGGTACGGGGCGGACGGCTGATTGATGCGGACGTCCTTCATACGGACGGCGGGGCCTGGACATGGTCCGAGGGGCCTGGGAGTGGAGACTAGGGGAGGTGGAGGCTTGGGAGAGGCTTGGGGAGGGGGTTTGGAGGCTGGAAAGGGGTTGGGGGTATGGGTGCTCCAGGGTATGTTATTTGAGTAAATGGTGTGTCTTACTGGAGCTAGGGGCAATGTAACTGAGACTAGGAGGTAGGTTTACAGGGAACCCCAGAGTTTGATATTGGATCCCAAATATTAAGTTTTTTTGTTGTGATGGGGGAGGGGGGCAGTGGTGAGTGATGGGATAAGTTTTAGGCGAGTTTTGGTTTTCCTTGATTCCTCATGTGTTAGTTGATGTATCATGAGTTTTTGCAACTATTTGAATCAAAAGGTTAGTTTTCGGTTTGAGATGTTTTTTATACTTTAGCAATTTAGGTTGCCTCGGAGAATTCTCATCTAAAATCATACCTGAGCACCTTGATACGTATCAAAGAAACTGGGCCCATGTAGCGATAGTCCTATAGATCAAAATTATGTTACAATTTACAGTGGTCTCTTCAATTAAGAAAACTTCAATAACAGGCAATGTGTTTTTGAATTCAGGCTTCTATCTCTGAAAAGAAACTAACCAAAGCATTTCCGGATGCACGAAATGAGAAATTCAATTTTTCTGTAAGGATCTTACCAAGCTGGAAATAATGGTATAGAAGGAAACACTTTCATAGAAAAGTTCCTTGTTCAAAAAGTACCTTGAAGAAAGCAACGACTTTAATGTTTTTCATATAGAATGAAATTACTGTTATAATGGTCAATTTGCTTTGAAACAACTCGCATTAAATGAGAAAATACTGCAGGTTCAATTGTTATTCCATGATCGAGGTTTCTTTCGTCTCTTTTTAACTCTTTTGTAGTCTTTGTAACTTCGTGTGTTTCGTAAGAAAACCTGAGAGGTAATGTTTTAGCAGTAACATTCATGATCAATAAAGTGACCTTTCAAAAATAATTAATTTTCTTGGGAGTCTCAAAGGAAACACATCCAAAGAACCAGTCTCCTCTGCTGGCAGTTTATTTCAAAATGGCAAGTTGAAAAAAAAAGAAAAGAGAAAAAAAACACCGACGCAGTCTCAAATGCCTTAACCCACATTTCGTGAGTTATGAGATTCCCACTGAACATTTTACCGGACAATAATTCCAACCGAGACAAAGTACGCTGACAGCCAGCCCCGATGATTGATTGCAAATAGCTGGAATTTTGAAGAGGAGAAATGAAAATTAAGCAGGGGGCGGGCAACCCCCTGGAGCCCCCACCCACCCCCCGCCTACCGCACTGCGGATGACACCCATTTGTCTCTTTTTCATTCACTTTTTTTTCGCATATTGAAAATGGAGGCTCGTTTAGGAGTCTCTTTGATGTCGTGTTGGGAAGACAATGCACGATACCCCTGATCCTCATTTGTGGAGGGGGATAGGATTCAGGGGAGAGGGGGTCCCTGGGGATCCCTCCCTGTCAGGGGAGATTCTATTGTGAGTGGTGTCACTTACTGCCCAATGCTTTTTAATTTCAGCCACGCGTGAGGCGAATTAAAGCGGAAAGGGTGCGAGAATACGTTGGTATCTGGATAGATAACTGGGGTTTTGTTTGTAACATTGCTTCCTTTCTTTCTTCTATTACCAAATGTTTTGAATACGTCATTTCCTATGCCCTTGAGTGATGGCTATCAGTATGGCTATCTCACTGTTCTTTAGCTTTAACACATATACTCTGAAGGTAGATATTTTTGCTTGCACACGTTTGAGAGGAAAGAACGCATGGGTTTCACACAAACTCGCAATGCTAATGGTATTGTTCACTATATTTTCAATCGCTATATACGTATTTCCAAGAATACGAAACGGGGTTCGGGAAACGTGTTTGGTTTACACTGTTAAGCTCCTCTTATACTATTTCTACATGTATGACTGAAAAATACATTCAAACTTTGCACATTCAGTCAAAGTCAAGACTTTCTCAAAACACTCCCAATGTTCCCCTACGGTCGGGAATCAGATAAAGAAAGAAACTTGCCTGTTCAACGCTGTTTTTCTGAGCTGTCCCAAGGAAATGCCACCTCCATGTATCAGGCGAAGAACCATAGAATCAACAACAACACGTACTTCCAAACAATAACAGAAATTACGTCTAAACAACAAATGTAGTTTGCAACAACAACAACAACAACAGCAAACAAAAAAAAAACAACGACGACAAACACACACAAAAACACCCGAGGGAAAACAACAACAACAAAAACAACAAACATACGCAAAAACACCCAAGGGAAAACGCACTGGGCGCTCAGAAAATACACCCATAGCTTTTTCTAAAAACGACTTCGATCCGTGCATGTCTCTGTGAATATGCGCCTTTCTTGTCATTATGCAGGCGGGTCGACTTTCACTCCCCCACTGGTAGGGACCCCGTCTTGTTTTCCACTGTTTGTTGCACCTCAAAGCCCCTCCCCCAGCCTCCCACAAACGCTTAAAAGGCCGCACATGAACAAAGCACAATCTAGGGATGAAAGCCTGCACGACTACAATTTGTGCTGGATTATTTATGACCAGCAAGGACTTTGTAGCGTAGCATACGAAGGCCTCCTTGTATAGTCTTCCCCCGTTAGAAAGACGGCATAAGAAGAAGGTGGATTTTTTTCTTTGTGTAGGGTTTCCCTGTATAGATGTGCCAGTCGATAAATGTGTGGGGTGTTTTCAAAGTTGCAGACTTTGTGACTGCCACCTTGAAGGCTGGGAGGATGGGCTTTGGCTTCTTGTAATTTGGCATAATTGTATGAGGCTGTGGGATAGTGTTTGCTACTGTTGGAAGTTCAGTGCACTGCTCAGAAAGGTCAGGACTTTTCCCATTGGTTTACTTTACACCGACTCTGATTGTTTCATTGCATAAGTTGCCATGTGGGGAAAAATGTGAAACTCGTTTGTTGTGTTTGACGCAGAACTTTTTCCGTTTTTTTATGGGCAAATACTCAATCAAAGTCCTGCTAGAAGTATAATCCGGTAACTGACCCAGCCAAGGATCGACGTAACAGTAACGTTTTGTGACGTTCTCATAACGCTCTATGACGTTATGCGACGTTATTACAACATTCTGCGACATCACAGGCTTTGTGAAACATCAACATTTTGAAATCGCCAATCTCTCCAATGGCCTGGCCTGATCTTCCATTTTTTCTTTACCAAAAATCGTTTGAAATTTCCGGTCATTGGTAACTTAAACACCACAAGTTAAAAGTGATTAGTTAAAAATTTATTCAACAATGTATACAATTTAGTTGTGCATACGAACCAAATATTGATTTCCTTATGTAGTCCTCATTGCTCTCGCTCAGGTTGACCGTATCAACATTTTTTGGGGTAAAGGCACCAGTAACAAAACACTGTGTTCTTTAGAAAAAGGAAAATTGTAAAAGGAATATTGTAAAAGGAATTTTGTAGGAATAGCTCTGAATCTGCAGAGATATAGGTACCGACTAATTTCCAGATATTTTCATTTTGTATCTATTCCGAACTGTTTGTAGATTATATCACATGCATTTCCTCCAGTACATTTTTTGTCATACATTTTGTTTCATCTCGACTCATTTTACCCTCTATTTCCACTCTACTCCCTTTGAATGCTACCCTCTCCCTCTCTTCCCTTCTCTTCACAAGACCCTAGACAGTTTCCATATTTTGTGAAGAAACCTCTTGTCACGCGCAAATTATAAGATATTCGTTCATGGATGAAAGGGCCTTTCTACTTGAAAGGAGATAAAAGTAGCTTAGATTAGAGCCAGTCAAACAGCGGCTGTGGTTGAACTGAGCTGCTCACCCCCCTCCACCCTCCACCACCAGCTCCTGAGTCACTCGTTAGGCTGGTGTTCAGCATGCTATAACTGGGACTTGTGTAGGTCTGTTGGAAACCAGTGGCCACTTGTCTTATATCAGAGAGAGTAAAACTATTGTCTCTATGCTCATATATATATATTGTTATTATTGTGGGATTGTGGTGGGAACAATATCTAGTTGCTACATCAATACTGTGCTATTTACACAAAACTCAGCACAAGGGGGAGGGGGGGATAGCATCTGGGATTGTGCAGTGGATTTAGGTTCTATTCCAAGGGTGTCTTTTGGACCACTTTTCCTTGCTGTTGATCTCATCCAAATAGATTCGGTGATCAGTACTTTGTACAAAGCAAATGTGTGATTTGTTTTGGAGCAAATTAAATTAGGACCCGAGTTGGGGCCCTAAAAAAATTAAGTAAATATGCACTAAAAACTCAGACTTCGAAAAACATTCCACTCAAAAATACAATGATTTCCTACAACGGGGCTACCCTCGTGAGGAGATCGAACAAGCAAAAACAAAAGCTTCAGAAAAAAACAGGAACGATTTACTTGAAAAAAGTAAGAAAGATAAGGTAAAAGATAAAAACGAACAGGTTTTCCTTATCAACACATACAGAAAAAACCACTTGGAACTACCCAAAATAGTCCAAGGGAATTGGGATATACTAGGGAGGTCGATTACTACAAAAGACCTCTACAACAGAAAACTGGTCAAATGCTACAAAAGACCCAAGAACATTAAAGAGCATCTAGTCAAAGCTAGAGTGAATTATAATATAGATGGAGAAACACCAAAACCCAAAACACCAACTACAAAAAATGCTTGTAAAAAGAAAGACTGCAAATATTGCAGGAGAATAAACAAATCAGGCACCATTGTGTCGAAAACCACTGGCAAAAGCCACGTTTCCAAAACAAATGTCACCTGCGAAAGTTCCAACCTCATTTATTGTATTGAATGCAAAACATGCAAGAAACAATATGTTGGACAGACCAAACGCAAAATAAAATGTAGACTGAGTGAACACCTACGTAGCATCACCAAGAAGCAGTCCAAAAATGATGTCCCCACACACTTCAACAAGTGTGACCATAAAGGCATTGATGATGTACAAATCTACATCATTGACTTCATATACGCGCATCCGGAAAGCAACCGAGGTGCAAAATTAAGGAATACGATAGAATTCAATTGGGTGCATCGTCTCAAAACGATCGCACCAATGGGAATGAACACCATGGACAACACCTATGGTTGAACAGTATTAAATGCCACGTCAAAAATTTTTTTAGGGCCCCAACTCGGGTCCTAATTTAATTTGCTCCATAATGATCAAATCATTACTGTTCGACCAGACCCCAAATGACAAAAATTGGTCCAAAGAAAATAATCTGATCCAATGATGTTGATTCAAAAATTTCCCCAAAATATCAGAACCCATATGGGTCATTTGTGGAAATAAAAGGGTAATATAGACCCCCCTTTCTCCACCAAGTGGATTTAGGGGCAACATACCGACTCTATACGTTCCTGATGAGATCCAATTGATCGAAACCACGAAAATAATTCATTATATACTACCCCCAAATAAATACCTCCAACCTGTCACTTAATGTCACCCCCCACTTTTGACATATAATGACTGGTCCTGGCCTGAGGTCACACTGACCCGGTTCCCCCTGACCCCCTGTGGTCAGCCCCATAGCACCATGCTGCTGTGGTCACATGCAGTGAGTGACCAATGAGAAACATGTCACCCCTAACAACCAGGACCTAACACAGCTGAACCAATAGATTTCCAGCAATCTGTGTCAGCTGGAGAAAGGAGGGAAATTTGGACCTACCCTTGTCATTTCGTGGTCGAACAGGGAGTTGTACGCCTCGTCTCCACCCCTCTCAAATGTGTGATTTGGTTTTTTTTAAAAGCTCCTACAAATATACCCACAATTATCCTTGACTTCACAAGAGCAAACTCAACCCCATGTTATAAAGGCTTTCCCCGGTACACATACTGCTTCCACAAGTGCCCGTCACCCACGTTTCAAAGAAGCTGACATTAAGTATTCTCTTTTATCCCAAACAGAAATGCTCCCCGTCTCAGCGGCGGGAGCACTTGTTTTAACCCTTTTCGTACGCTTTTTTTATTTGTTGCAACGGGAATTTTGTAGTTTTTATACAGGGAGAAATTAAAAATATTTTAACTTAGAACATTTTCGGTTGCAATGTTTGTGGATTTGATGGCACCTCACCGGAGTCATGTGAAGGCCTTTAGTTTTCATGAGCTATGACTAACTGGCCTATGATGTTCCAATGGACTACGAACCTTCGTTCGGAGCACCCTATGTATTCACGATCCCTCATTATAAAAATTACCGTAAATGTCTGTTTTAAAAAGAAAAAAAAAAACTAAGTTGTTACTTTTATATGCGTTAGATGGTGTGATCCCTACATTTTGCACCACCAGTTAGGACTCTAGTCTAATTGGTTATAATTATTTTTATAATATTATTTTTTTTACCATAAAAATACCAATTAAGCTATTGTAACTGTCTATGCAACAATTTGCCTTTGTATTCCACTCAGGTTATTTTGTTAATGATAAAAGTTTTAAGAGCCACTCAGCCTATTTAATTTTGATCGATATCATATAGAAAATTATGCACAATAGTACACCATACTCTATGTTTCACATGAAATGTCCTTGACCTTCAATTATTTCATAAGCGTGTAAACTGTTTGGTACATTTTGTTGTTGCACAAATAACGTATCGTGCTTCATTGCGGTAGGCTAGAGGACCGGGCGATTCTTCTTTATGAGTAGTATACACAAATGAAGAACTGCTTCTGGATGTATGACTAACACGGGCTTCACTTGGCAAGGGCTTCATTGAGTTAAGGCTTCACTGGGGAAGGCTTCCCTGGGCAAGGGCGCAAACACATGTTCATACATGTAGGCCTATGTATATACATGTAGATATATATATGTACATATATTATATGTATATATATATATATATATATATTATGTACGTGTGTTTCATTGCATAGCTCCATTGCGCTAATGTCAAAATTGCAGATATTATGCAAGGATGGGCAGCGAAATCAGGAAGCTATTATTTCATTTTGTATCAAAACATCTCCCCAATCACAGATTTAGCTGCTATTGTTCTATTCTCAAGAAAATGTAGAATAGCCTGTTGCAAAATATTGACTTTTACATGAGATAAAAGTCGAATGAATCAGTTCCTCCTTTCAGGAATACTGATTCATCTCAACACAAACTGTACACGCATTGGAAATAATGTTACTACATTTGCAATACTCTGTGCATAGGTTACGACTGAAAGTCCCTGGGAATCGCTGGCGGGAATAAATTTTAATGATTTCAAAGGCGGCACATGGAGGGGTGGATCACGGGGACTGGAGACAACGAACTCATCTCCAGGGCAGTGGGCTCCCGCTGACGTTTAGCGCTAAATGTTAGTTAGCTCCGCAGGGCATAGGAACAGCCCCCCACCCTCTCCTGGGTGGCTCCTCCTGGGTGCCTACAGGCGGCAGCGACGGCCATAAATGAGCTAAATCGCTTCTACTTTCCTTAAGGCTGTATTCCACTATTCGATTTTACTCGCGATTTCCGAAATTGCAAGTGGGAATAACGGCTTATTGTAGCAATGTTTTAAGGTTTTTCAATTCTCTTTCAAAAGGTGTGTAATGTGTATGGGTTCATGTAATATTCCTAATGAAAATTTTGAAATTAGCACATTTTTCCATAGTGAAAATCGTCTTGTGGAATACAGGCTTAAGGCAAGACTAGGGCTCGGCGCCCTAGCCTGTGTCGGAGCACATAAAGATCAAACGGATTGAAACCTGATTATCCCACATTAATGTGGAACCATTGTTTCAAAAAAAAGAGTGGGAGGAGGGGAGAAGAAGTGCTTGTTAGTGGAATTGTTTTCTCTTAAAACCGTGGAGGTGGTCCATATGGTCTCGGAGGGGGAGGAGTTACAAGCATTTACCTGTGGGGGTTTTTCTTTTAATGATGTGCCCTCTCGGAAAATGTATCTCTCCGTGCATGTCGCCTGGCATGTTTTCTTAGCTGTGTTAACTTATGTCTCCCTTTGTAGTTTTACATACTGTCGGATCAGTTTCATTTGAGGCTTTTTTAATCCATGGATGGGGTAGGGGGTGGGGGTCCCATATTGTCATGGCTTATAGCCACACGCTAAACCTCCGCGGTTTTATAACTACTCAAATCTTAGAAAATAATCTCACTTTGCCTCCTGGAAAAAGTCATTGAAGTCACTGTGTCCGACAAGAGAGATGATGTTTTAAACGATAGGTAGATATGTATGTGAATTCCTGCCGCTTGCCAGTTGATCTTTTTATTTTGTTTAAAAACAATTCACTGAGAATCTCTTTGAAGTTGAGACCGATTTCAAACACATGGAGGGACTGATCATGCAAGCTCAGACTCTTAGCACGGATATGACGAGGTTCATTTTTGGGGGGAAAAAGAAGAGAAGACAATGTTCAACTTTTGAGACGCAAAGTATCTTGGTTATAGTCTGCACCGGCTGTGTTAAAAAATGAATGTTAACTTTTGATGTAAAAACACTTTTCAGACCTTCGTTTAGGACATGAAGCAGTGAGAAAATGCTAAATACTGAATGTAACAGATTCATTGAAGTTATTCCTCAGCTATGTAAAAACCGATGTTCTCTTGTAGACTACTGGGGACTTTGAAATTGCCTTCGCTAAAGTCTTTCGAGATACTTTAACATAGGCTTATTTTCTGCTATGTTTTATACAGAAGAAAGTTCATGAATTCAGATTTTGAGAATCATTCAGATTATGTTGCAAATAACTTTCAAGACATCTTTATCAGAGCACTTCGGCGACGAATAAAGGATTTTGTAAGTTTTAGTTATCTCTAAAGGTTCCTTGATAAATGGCATTAGGTAAAAGAGGACATACACTTTTAAGTTAATGGAACTCTTGATTTAACAAATGAAAGTTCTATTTTCATGTTTTCACGTCTAGACAGTGAAATTCATTCTCGTGGTTAGAAGTCATTCAGCAAAGTGCAGTTTATATTTTCTGAATCCTTTTGATATTTTCCTGTGTAGTTAGTTAGAAGTGTTTCCCGAAATATTTGCCCGTGTTTGATGTTTGCCCTTTGCAACCTTTCAAATACAAAATTAGGAATTTAAATGTTGCGTTTAGACTTAGCAAGGACCATTAAACAGATCCAGTCTTTTCCTATTCTTTTAATTTCCTAATTTCTAGTAATGCACACATTTTAAACCGATGCTTCTGAAGAATATTTCATACCTTGGTAGATGTATAAACTAGATTTTGGTAAAGATTGGGAGATTTTCTAAGCTTCATCTCTGCTTGAAATAAGTCTCATTTATGTTTATAGGCAGACATGATATGTGTTCTCTGCATTATTGTGGTTTTATTGGTCACTTCAGTTTCAAACTTCTTGTTTTGTACTGTTGTTGAACTAGGTATGCTTCTGTGCCATGCATTGAAAGAGTTTTGTGATGTCAAACGTGATATGTTTTTTCCCAGCCCAAGAAAAATGATCTTAAACTGATATCAGTTTTGTTCGCTTTGAATAGCACGGGTACCCATGGATATTACCATTCATGCACAAAGAATAGCATGGCAATTGATGTAAACGTAATCAAACGTAAAAGAATCTTTAAGGGGTACGATGTTAAAAATCTGAGAAAAGAATGTAGTATACTATTAAACGATATTATGAATAACTGGTTTGGCTCTGCCAGGATTGGTCAAATAGGTATCTTTTTAAAATTGTACATGTACCTGCAGGATATGTAATAGGACTAATGCGATAACCAGCTGATAATGAAAGGCTTATGCATATACACAAAATGGTGGCACGTATCTGACTAGGTCAAATGCAACCTTTCATTTGGTCTGTTTTCTATAGTGACAGTCGGGGAAAAACATTTTTCTTGCATAAAACACTGACCTGAAACATAGTTGAAATACATTAAGACAAAAAAATCTTGAAGCAATGTCCCAGTGATCTCGATCAATTTAAAGTTCACTTCATGAAGAAATGCACACTACATTATACCAATACCCTTTAAAAGAAAACCTTGATAAGAAAGAAAATGTTTTCATATATTATCACAAAGAACTATCATGAATGCACGTCTTATTAAGAACGATGTACAGTTTCTACCCTATGATATATCTCCTCGGGCATCTATCTGTAGATGTTCATTCCTGTTTGACGACGATGAAGCCTCCCCACCCTTCGCTGTGAACGAGTACATATTGCCAAATAAGTTGTTCAGACTTGAAACAGAATAAATAAGTTGTTTCCTGAGTGCACTGACTACCGCTCACACGAAGGTGAACACACTCAACCACCCGACCCCCTCTACCTTCACCTTTGCTTCTGAATTTTACCCCCAAAGCATATTTTGGTGCGCCCTGACAACCAAAACTACCAGAAAATCAACCAAAAAATCCCCCATTTAACGCAGAATACACTTAAAGTTTACCACCAAAGTTTTTAAAAGTTCCATATGAAGTTTTGGTTGTAGCGGTAAATTTTGGGAATATTTCCATCGCACCCTGTTGGAAGACTTATTGAACTCCAGTTACCGGGAGTATCTTTAAGAATTGATCAAGACGAAAGCGATCGCTTTGATACCTTTGTTATTATCGATAGCGTTTAGACACGGGGCTAATCAATGCTCTAGGAAAAGAACTATCAAAGCTAAACGGTGCTGGCCCGCCCGCGCCAAAAGAGAATGCCTAACGAGCAACTCGTGTGATCCGCGCCCGCCGAGTGATTCGAGCGACTCGCGCCCTCCCAGCCCCCCTGACACGGCCCGCCCTGGAGGAGAGCTGTAGCGCCCTGGAGGAAAGCTGTGGTTACCAGTGCTTACCGCACTTCTAACGGCATGGCCGAGTGCCTAGGCCTAGGCCTGAGAAGTATTGTTCGGGGTGAAATAACAATACCCTCCCTAGGCTCTATAGGCCTATACATGTACTAGATCGCCTTACGCCTAGGATTTTTGTTTTTCGCCGGGGGATATATCTATATTCAAGGTGAAACATATCTGAGATATTTACTCACATATGCCATAGATATATTAATTTTCAAATGCATGGATCAGTTTATTTTGATGCGCTGAAATATGATTTTGGTGAAAATATGTGATCTTACAGGTTGTGTAGAAATATCTATTTATAATGTTTGAACGAAATTATGACAGCAGGGAAATACCGCTTAATGCTACAGTTATATGTGCGCGAAAATACAGGAGCGTGAAAATATTATACGTTCATAGTCTGCGCCGCGAGGTTCTTGTTCTCCCTGCTGCAAGATACCTATACTATAAAGAGACTAAGTAACGGAGTTCCCTCTGTACGTTTCTCTTGTTGCTCCGTGTACTTTGTGCGCTAATACATGCAGATAAAAACCGACAGGATATCTGTCATTACAGCCATTGACCCCGCTTCAAACAGCATTAGGGATGCGCTCTCCGCGCTCTCTCAAAGCCTATATTCCACAGGGCGATTTTGACTGCCTGGAATTTGGCGACTTTGTGATTTTTATGAGAAATATCATACGAACCCATGCGTGTTACATACCATTTGAAAGGGAATTAAAAACCCATTCCAATGATATGCAACATGTGTATCATTATCGCATATTCCCACTGGCGATTTTTGAAATCGGGAGTCAAATCGGCGTGTGGAATTCATCCTTAAGTCCTATATGTTTGAAGTAGTAATCGTCGGACGGCTGAGGTAACAGGGACTACCCTGGGATGGAGAGTCTCTGGTTTCTTTTTATTGTTCGCACCTTGGGATGAAAGGTATCCAACAGTCTCTTGACACAGAAGTGGTTCTAGACTTGCAGATCACCCAATATGTAGTGGTTCTTTTGTTTCATTTGTGCTCAGTGTGCCTTTATACTCATGTATATTAATAAAATGTGGTGCAGAACATCTAACTCAACGACGACTTGTTGTAGACTTTGAAATTTATTGTAGACATTCAAAGGTGGTCGAATTTACATGTTTCGGATTGTTACATCCTTCATCAGAATTCAGTAACCTCTATATAGTGCCCGTCCTTTTCATCAAAATAGATTTACCAAAATGCTGCACTGCACTGAAGGTAAATGCCGGATTTCTGAAAGGATAACGTATAAAAGAAAAGTGCAAAAAAAAGGTGTGCATTCGCGCGCATGTGCACAGCAGTTTCTCCTCTTTTTGTAGTTTAGTGGTCTGCCTAGGTATACATGTATAAGGTGGTGGTGGGAGGGGGGGGGGCATGAGCCCCTGGACTCTGGTAACAGTTAATACTAAACACTGATATACAACAATGAGCCCATCCCACTTTGGGTATGTATGCCATCCTTGTTTTCAAGACTTAGAATTACTTAGATAAGCACAAATTGTGTTATTTCTGTATCACCAAGTACTGCTTAAACTTTATCATTTCTTAGATTTTATCAATTGAATGATTTGCAGGTTTGTCAGCCAATCAAAATATTGTATTTTATGCAAAATAGGGTTGGACATTATAGGTTGGACTGACAGGATTTATCATTGTTTCGTATGGGGAAATGTCCGAAATGTAAGGTCACATTTTAGAAATTTGAGGAGTAATCTGTCAACCAAATTGCTTTGGTTAATTTTGTATTGTGCAATACTCGTAAGGAAATAAGCATGGAAGCAATTTTGATAATATTTCATGGTAAACATTATTGTTGGTATAAACTGGGATTGGCTTATTGGGTAAATCAGTTGTCTTCTCCCACAATGACAACCAAACCCAGCCAACCAATATAAAAAAAAATCTGCATCATCACTTCCAACTTGGACCCAAACAGGAAACCATGAGACTGAATCTGGGAGCTCTCCGCCAAAGGAGGGAGAATGAGCGAGGTTTGTCTTTAGCCCAAAATGGATGCGTTTCCGGTTCCGCCAACAAGGTCACGTGCAACACGTAGTCGAATCAATCAGTGCTGTTTAAGGAAGACTTGTTACTCATTCTCTTTGAACCTGCGGCGAAAAGTCATTATGGCTGCGGGAAAGGGGCCGCTGAAATAATAGCCATTGATATATAAAGTGTGTAGATCAGTGTCCCTTTGAAGTTAGCTGTCGGCAGCTGCCCCCCACCCCCTACAGCGCCCCCTAAAGGGCCTTGTCTGGGCCCCACCCCCTCGCAGGGTACCAACCACACAGGGAAACAGGGAAAATGGTAAAATAAATTCCCTGACAGGGAAAACACAGGGAATTTGCAAATTTTGCCAAAACACAGGGAAAACACGGGGAATTTCATTTGGTCAGGTTCTGAAATTCCTGATTCTCAAGCTATTAGGGATTCGACTTTATGTTTTGGGGTTGTCCAAATTTTTTCTGCACGCAGAGGTTTTTAATTTTGAACACCTTGCTGGATATGACACAGAGAAAAATTGCTGGGGAACAGGGAAATCTCTGGGAAACACAGGGAATTTGAAAATGGAATTTTGGCTGGTACCCTGGCCTCGCCTACCCCATCCCAACAACTACTCTACTCCTATCCTAGCCCCTTAGTCAGAATTCGCACCCAACGCAAACTTTACCATATAGAGGATATCTCTACCTTGTTCAGATTGGAAATATATTGAAGTCTGTTGTCTCGTATTAGAAAAATGGTGATGATTGATAACTAGGCAGTCATCATGGAGTATCATCTTAAGGTCAATGTTTGCTATAGGCCTAACATAGCATCTATATTATTAGACTTATATTTAAGAAAATATTGTAAACTCTAAAAACTCTTTCCGACTGACCATTCCCTGTAAAAAGAGTTGAAAAGCCATAAAAGATAATATTGGGGAATCCAATGTTGTAGTATTAAAACTCCAGCACAGGGAGTGAACTCTTTTTCAGGGTAAGAAGTATACAAAAATAAGTATTCATCTAATAAATAATGATAATATATCAAAAGTACGGCATCGATTTTTAATCAAAGACAAATATAAGCATTTCGATCAGTGACCACTTACATATAAACGCCAAACCTATGGCGCAAGCACATTCCAGCAGAATCAAGTCGCGACCGTTTGGCCCCTACTCCCAATCCTGCTTTTACCTCCCAAACAAGCCTCCACCAATCAGCGCGCGGCTGTGGCGGTCACGTGGCCCAAATCGACCAATCAATCACCGCCAATTGAAATGTGCCCTCATCGCGTATTCCCTTTTATCATCTCACAAAGGGCGCAGGGGCTTTCATGGCGGTCCTGTACCGGCCCACCTCGTCGTCTGTCATCCACCGGCCTCACAACAATACATTCAATTAGCAGCCGGCCTCCCCAGGCCTGTCTTTGAAAAATATGATGAGTAAGGCCAGTTAGGGGGCTGTCCCGCATGAATTATGCAGGCTGGGAGTGCAGGTGATATATCATGGGGGGGTACTGGAGGAGGCACTGGAGGAGGTTGGGGGGGGGGGGGTGAGCGATAATGGGATTGTTTTAAGGGGAAAAGAACAGGGGGTGAGTGTGCATGGGAAGATGGGTTGGGTTTTGTGTGGGGAGTGGGGGTGGGGGGGGGGGGCTGGGTAGATGGATGGATGCAGGATAGGGTTCCCTCCTGTGTGCTCCCACAGTCGCACTAATTCGTCTTAAAAATCCCTTAAGCCTGCGTTCCACGTGCCGATTGTTCTGCGATTTTGCTGTCGATTTTGAAAATCGGCAATGGGAATTAAACTTGAATATAGACATGTTCAATGCCACTAAAAAGGTTTTGCAATTCTCTTTTGAAAGCTATATAGGTGTGTTGTTCTGTGTCCTGTGTTGGGAAAGAACCAAACAATTACAGAATCCCCAGATCAAAATCGGTACGTGGAATACCGCCTTTATCCACCTCCACTCCACTGCACCACCTCCCTCCCCCACTCCACTCCCTCTCCTAGCTCTCACGTTGCGACCCCCAACCCCACCTACCACGCCCATGGGGTAACAAGCAAGTTATGCCAGGCCGACTTCCAAGGGCATAACTTAACAACTTCCCAAGGTCATAACTTAACCACTACTCCTGGGTCAGGGGGGTCAGTGGCGGGCTTTTGATCAGTTCCCTGTCGGCCGGTCTCAGGTGTCCCACGGTTCACGCCTTGCTAAATGAGGGGCGCTGTGGCCTCCTATACCCCGTCAATCCTTAGCCCTCGCCTATACCGCTTAGGCGGGGTCCGACATATTTTTTTATGTTTTTCTTTATGGAAATTGTTTAATGTAAAAATATATCATGATTTTCCAGGGTACCAACCACACAGGGAAAACAGGGAGAATGGCAAATAATTCCTTGACAGGGAAAATACAGGGAATTTGCAAATTTTGCCAAAACACAAGGAAAACACAGGGAATTTCATTGGGCCCGGTTCTGAAATTCCTGATTCTCAAGATATTAGGGATTTGACTTTTTGTTGTTGGGTTGTCCAAATTTCTGTGCACCCAGAGTCTTTAAAATTTGAACAACTTGCTGGATATGACACAGGGAAAAATTGCCATGGGACAGGGAAATCTCTGGGAAACAGGGAATTTGAAAATGGAACTTTGGTTGGTACCCTGATTTTCACTGCTTATCTTTTTCATGATGAGAACATGATGGTTTTTCATCTTATATTATGTCAAAGTAACTAGGTTCAAAGACTGATAATCAATGCATTTCCGTCCGAAACCCATCTACTTCCGCTTCAAACCTATCTCCTTCCAGTTCAAACCAATCTTGTTCTAGTCCAAACCAATCTTCTTCTGGTCCTTTCCATTCGCTTGTTTAAAAACGTCATGGACTGTATAACCATTAAGTTTCTCTCCAATATAGACCTAATTGTGCAGACAGGGTCACGTGACCAGATTTTGGTGATCACCATGGGTCACCACACCCACGTGGCTATGCAATATATCTAGATTTTATAGATTAATTCTTGGTAATTGTTTAATGTCTCTTAGTTTGATAAGTTATACATAAATTTATATCATAGCTGCCTTAGAATTGTTGATTATAACAGATTTAAAATGATCACCAATATAGCGCCCATCACATTTTTGGAGGTGTGACGTCATGTGCACAGCGTCTAAATCATATCCATGTTTTTGTTAGTAACTTAAGACAAAAGGGCTAGAAGGCGGGCCTTGGGCATTTATCACAAAGTGACGTCTTCATTTATCTCCTAAGTTGCACACTAAGCCTGTATTCAACTAGGCGATTTTGACTAATGAAAATTTGGAAATTTCAAAATGTTCATAGAAATGTGACATAAAACCCTGCAAGTTACATACCATTTGAAAGAGAATTCAAAATCCTTTCTAATGATATATTACACGCTTAATAAGCAGCCATTTTCAGACTGGCGATTTTCAAATCGGGAGTAAAATCGGACAGTGGAATACAGCCTTAATTCACCAGACTAAATGTGCCTTGTCTTCTCACCTTCTTAAGGTGAGTCATTAAGGTATGTAAGTGAAGGTAACGAGGGGTAATTTGGTACCCTAGGAGTTAGGTGTTTGGTCGTGTGGGGTAATTTGGTAACCTGGGAGTTAGGTCTTTGGTCGTGTGGGGCGTGAAGTGCTGACGCGGAATGTTAGAACAACAAGGGAATTGACTTCTACTTTGATCAGTCAGTGTCATGTCTTTGTACGCAAATGATTCATTTGTTCCTTTGGTTACTCGCGCATATATACACGGTATGCACAAACTGTCAGAGTCGTGTTCAGTTCTAAGTGAGCAAAGATATACTTCTGTTTACGTCGTTTAATAGGGGCCTGTAGGTGTGTTTGTTCAAAAGAGAGAACCTTTCTGCTATTCCAATTGCGGACATCAAGAATACGTGTGCAAATAAAAATTTAAGAAAAACTGAAGATAATTCGACATGAAGTTTTCTGGCTGAAAGAATACATATGTAAATATATGCTGAAGTATATATATAGAAGTTACATGGCTGAAAGAAAATCAAGAATTAGGTAAATATATTTAGATATGAAATTTCTTAACTATTGCCAATAGCAGTTCATTATTACCAACTTTATATTCTGCGCTCTTTCAATGCTCTTAGACAATTACCGAGTCAAGAGTATCAGAGTGAATGTCAACAAAATGGGTGTGTTTCAATACTGGGTAGATGGGTAGATCCCATTACCCATTCCTCGTTTTCTTACTATAAAGTATAACTACACGATCATGAATTAAGGCACCACTTGATATTAAACATCAGAAGGTTATCATTTTGGGGAATTGTATGGCTTCCACCTTAGAAACATTCATCAGTTTTGCCCCCCAAACCCACCTGCTCACCTTTCCTAAAAACCACCTGTCTCCCTAACCCAGCAATCCCTCAGTGTTCCCACCTATAGTATAGATAGACTCAATTCTACCAGACTCAACCCAGACCCTATTGGTGGCTATGAGTAGCTCCCTACAGGCGAGCTGCTCCCCAGTAGACCGGCCCCCTGACCGTGAGAGCGGCTCGCACTACTCCCACGACCCGCACACACACGCCAGCAGCCCCCAACCCCGCCCTCTTGTTTGATCCAGTTTCTCTCATCTTGAAAGCCACTGACCCCCATCAAAGAGAATCGCCACCGTCTGATGTCAAGACGACTCGCCTATCCGCCGCCACACACTGCTCGGCCTATACAGCCACTGCCCGCCGCGCCCCATTCCCAGCATGTGGTGACTACTGCTAGGGTGCCGGTTACCAGGTTCACAATGTTACCAACACTCGTCACCAGGTTCGCAATGTTACCAATCCCTGGTGACTAGGTTAGCAATGTTACCAATCCCTGGTGACTAGGTTAGCAATGTTGCCAATCCCTCGCCCCATGGGTAGCAATGTTACCAATCCCTCACTGCCAGGTTAGCGATGTTACTATCTGCCGCCACACACTGCTCGGCCTATACAGCCACTGCCCGCCGCGCCCCATTCCCAGCATGTGGTGACCACTGCTAGGGTGCCGGGTACCAGGTTAGCAATGTTACCAATCATTCGTCACCAGGTTAGCAATGTTACCAATCCCTGGCGACTAGGTTAGCAATGTTGCCAATCCCTCGCCCCATGGGTAGCAATGTTACCAATCCCTCACTGCCAGGTTAGTGATGTTACTATCTGCCACCACACACCCCTTGGCCTATTCAGCCACTGCCCGCCACCCCATTCCCAGCATGTGGTGACTACTGCTACTGGGGTGCCTGCTACAAGGTTCGCAATGTTACCAATCACTTGTCACCAGGTTAGCAATATTGCCAATCCCTGATGACTAGGTTAGCAATGTTGCCAATCCCTCGCCCCATGGGTAGCAATGTTACCAATCCCTCACTGCCAGGTTAGCGATGTTACTATCTGCCACCACACACTCCTTGCCCTATACAGCCACTGCCCACCGTGCCCCATTCCCAGTGTGTGGTGACTAATGCTCGAGTTCCGGGTACCAGGTTCACAATGTTACCAATCCCAAGCCACCAGGTTAGCAATGTTGCGAATCCTGAGACACCAGGTTAGCAATGTTACCAATTCAGGGTAGTGATGTTACCAATCGCGAGCTACCAGGTTAGCAATGTTACCAATCCTAAGCCACCAGGTTCACAATGTAACCAATCCTGAGCCACCAGGTTAACGATGAAACCAATCCCTGTTGACCAGATTAGCAATGTTACCAATCCCAAGTCACTAGGTTAGAAATGTTACCGATCCCACACCACGAGGTTCGAAGTGCTGCCAATACTCCTCACCTACTGCCTATAGGTATCAGTGCTGCTATTAGTTTCCTCTTCACTCACAATAGGGCGCAATAGATAGTATCTGGGTGCACGTGGCGCAGTTCCAGTGTAAACATACGCTCACTATCTGAGATAGATGTGTAGGCCTACCTGAAATAGCTACAGTGTATGAGAGGGTGGTTGAGTAACAGTTGATGTAACACGGGTCTTGGACGCAGAGGTGGATCAAGAGGGTAGGGGGTGAAGTTGATCCTGCCTGACAATAAGTGACACTCCCTCCCCCCCCCCCCCAATTCAATCTCTTGGTGGACACCTAAACTATACAACGAGGGGTGGGGGGAGAAAGCAATATACATAATTATATGTGTACTCAGGAATGCACGTTTTGATATACATGTTATAATATGAGGACATTACTGCCATCCGAAATTCTGTAGGCCTATCTTCCCCTTTGGGTAGAGGTAGTGAGTTGACGGGGGTAACCCTTCATCGTCCCCACCCCAACCCCCTCAACACCCCTACGCCCCCTGGTGTTTCGATTCTCCTCTTTTATAGACGTCATACGTCAACATTCATCTCTGTCGGGCGTCCCACTAGATGGCGTATCTATCGCCACACTCGGCCGCCATGATGGATTCCTTCCTCAACACTGATCTCCCAACAACCCCCTCCCACCTCCCCAACCCCCCTCCCACCACCCCAACCCATCCCACCCTCCCAACCCCCTTCCACCCTCCCAACCTTCCCCAGCTCCCTTCCTCCCTCCCCAACCCCCTCCCTCCCACCCATCCCACTGACCGGAAGTCCGGATGGCCCCCATTCCTGTTTTCCCCCCTTAGATCGTGCCCCTACCTTGTTGGATCAAGGCCCCAGCCTCACCCCCACACCGACCCCCCACCACCCCCACACAGACCCCCACCACCCCCACACAGACCCCATGGGACCCAGCCCAGCCCCCACACAAGCCCCCCACCCCTAAACCACCACCAGAACAAAAGTCTGTTTGAAGCAAACTCGTGCCTTTTCTGCGCAGCCCTCTTGATGTCTGTATAGACACAAGATCTTTGGTCGATCAGAGGGAAAGTTCACAAGTGACCTTACCTCTGCATTGTCTCTGTGATAATATCTGGCCCGCCGTCACAAGTACAAGCACACAGGGATCAGTATAGAAAGACACAAGGCGCGGAAAGAGCAGGCCCAAAGAGAGAGATGGCAGGGAGGGGGAAGCAACAAAAAAAGGGGGGAGCGGAAAATATAAGGGAAAGAAACAACAGAAAATAAAGACACGGAACGGGGAGCGGGGGACTTAGATATACATATTCATGTTGTTTTATCCTCAGGATATGGCGTGCTTTCTTTCGGCCGGGCGGTGCATTAAAGATCTATCAACTACAAAAACAGAGAGATCACAGCCTCAGCCCCAGCCCCTGTGAAAAGTGACTTGCTCTACAATGCCACTGATCTAGGCGAGCCTCCTCTGATGACGGGTCACCATGGCAACATCAAAGTGCTGGTGAGAATATCATGGAGGGACATGGCACTGCCACCACCACCACCAAAGATGGTGGAGAGCAGGGGTAGGGATTTTTTATGGCGTAAATGGGTATAATAAAAGGATCTACAGTGGTGGATTTAGAGGGCCCCCCCTTTTTTTGTGTGTGTGCAAAATTTAGACTTTTTTAATGTCAAATTATGCCAAAAAGTAGTTAAGGAAAAATCTTTCCAAAAGCGCCCCCCCCCCCCCTTTTTTTTTCAAAATCCTGGATCCGCCACTGGTCTATTTTGGTCTGGTATAGTTAGGGTGCATTTGCGTTTGTTCTACCCGCCCCTCCTGCATGTATAAGACAGTTGCAAAATGTATAACTATATATTTCTTTACTAGGATTTTTGCCCGCACAGCCTACTTATTCACCAGCATTACATGTCTGTTGAGGCTCCTATAAACTTTTAGTACCCACAACCTTTAGCTTAGCCCCAATATCCCACCAGCTTGTTCGAACCAGTAAAGCCATGGTCGCACTGGCCGAC
The DNA here is from genome assembly GCA_936440205.1 of Lepidonotus clava. Lineage (NCBI taxonomy): Eukaryota > Metazoa > Annelida > Polychaeta > Phyllodocida > Polynoidae > Lepidonotus > Lepidonotus clava. Next base: position 21,532,890 of record OW387135.1, read on the forward strand.
TGAACGCAACCCAGTAGTCAAGTTTAGTTTAGTAATATATAGGGCTCTCACAGCATGGCAAGCAGTTACGACTGCAATCTCAATGTTCTCCACGTGAGTTAAGTTTAGTTCTAGGTCTTGAGAAGGTGAAGATGTATAACTGGATTGTCGGGTCATAGGGGGAGTGTCTATGATTAAGCTATATTATGCATTTTGGATATAGAACATGACTGTCAAGCCTTACGCTATGGCCAGGGGGTAATTTTTGGCCAATTCTAGATTGTCGTGAGTGGTGGCACTACTGGGAGCCGCGACAGTCAAATTGAGTTGGGTTGGTAAGTGTGACCAGGGCTCAACAATAGCCGGGCGCCAATCATATAGACACCTTTATAACCAACCCAAATAGTGCTAAACACATGTTTATGGTTTACATAGTGTACATCATAGTAGCCTACATGTTCTTACAGACCAATATGCCCTTAGGTAAAACTTTCTGACAAAAACTAGTTTTTCCATACTTTTTTATCTTCCTTTGAATCACTTTGTCATTATTGCTAACTAGAAGCCACGCCCTTTGAGAAGAACAAAGTAAGATTGCAGACCATATACCCTTGTCTTGTAAATGTATAGGTAAGCAGCTTGCGTCAATGATATACACTACACATGGTTAGATAGGTGACGGGGTAGATCTGATAGGTAGCAACATTGGATCTAAGGAGTACCAGCATTGGATCCTAGGGGTAACAGTTGTGTATCTAATGGGTAACAATTGGGGATCTGAGGAGTACCCACACTTGATCAGTGGGGTAACAATTAGGGATCTGATTGATTGTTGCATGGGATCCGAGGGGTAAGGTTGGGGGTTCTGAGGGGTAACCGCCGTGGATCAGAGGGATAACAACAGCGGCTCAGAGGGGTCACAATGTGGGAACTGAGGGGTAACCATGGGTGTTTGAGGGGTAGGAATAGATCTGAGGGGTATCAGCAGTGGATCTGGGGGGTAAAATTAGGGAATGAAGGGGGAAACAGCATTGGATCTGAGGGGTAAAATTAGCGAATGTAAGGGGTAACAGCAGTGGATCCGGAGGGCAAAAATTGGGGATCTGAGGGGTTACAGCAATGAATCCAAGGGGTTACAGAGATGGATCTGGGGGGTAACAGCAGTGAATCTGAGGGGAGGGAACAGAAGGTACCCATCACACCACCACCTGTTGTCGGACCAGACAGACGCTGTTAAGAAGAAAAACTGAAAGTAAATCTGACATTTACTTGACCTTTAACCAGGAGGAATAAATGAAAACAAGGCTTGCTGCTTTCTTTGAAAATCTACATCCGGGTTCTGTCTCGTGGTTGATTGTAGTTTGTGATATTTATGATCTGAAATAATCAGGGAAAAAGAAGCCTTTGATGTTATTATCACAACAAGGTATGCCTTTATGTGAAGCCCCCAGAACTCTGTTGTTGCTGCGGGTACCCGCTTTGTGTGTTGCTTGGTTATGATCTTTGACAGGAGTTATATTTGGATACATTTTTTTTATTAAAGATACTTATTGGATTTAGCCCGCACCAACCAATGAAGACGTACTGTCATCAAGATGTATGGCATTATGAAGTTGGAAAGTATATTTTACTATAAACGAGAATTGCAGTCTTACTTTTGTATTTCACAGAAAGGCAAACCGTTTGTATCTAAACTTTAAGCCTTGAAATAGCATGGATATATTAGGTTGCCTTTTACCATTAAAACCAAAATTGTTTGAAAAGTTACCTCAGATATCTTGAGGAAAACCCAACGAGCCCCTGTGATTTCCTAATGCAGCACATCCTCCTTTTTTGCGTTCGTAATAATAATTTGTTTGTTGATTTCACCTTCAGTATGTTAGGTCTACTGTGGATATCTGGTTTTGGAGAGGAAGTTTTAGGTCCTAAGGTACTTCCCGATAGTATTACAATGTTCCCAGCGTTACTGACTGGTCAATTAAGCCACCCTGAGACCAACAGTTATTGCTTTAAGGAAAACTACATACATGGTTGCTTAATTAGTATATTGTTGCGTAATAGAGTTCACACCCTGAATATAACTCGTATGAATTTACATATATAATCTATACTAAGTACACTTCAGCGCATTAGGGTAAAAGCGAGCTTTGCGACATATATATGTATTACCAGATATCCTCACATAAGTATCTCTTACCATAAGTAATATATTACTTTGATATCACACCGTCTAGATTGATACCATATGGAATTACCTCGACACAGGTACACATAAAGGAATCCACTCTATTCAGGTAATATACATAACTAACATATATCATCAGATCTCTTCATTCTGGCAGTATACACCTTTTGTTAAGCCGCCAGCTTTTTTTTCTTTTTTCTTTCCACCATGGGGCTTTTTCAACTTTTCATTTGATGTCGGTCGTAAGATGCAGGTCTGTCGGTGTGGCGGCCTTTTTACTTTCTTTGATGTCTTCCGTTTGTCTTTAATCTGTACCCACCACAAAGCCTTGCATTCTCATCCTACCCTCTGTTCATGGAGATGCCTGAATGCTTTGGATCCGCCACAAAAGCTTTGGATCCGCTCTAAAAGCTTTGGATCCGCCGCAAAAGCTTTGGATCCGCTACAAATGCTTTGGATCCGCCGCAAAAGCTTTGGATCCGCCGCAGCAGATCTCAATGCATGGCTTCCACCTTTCTTGTCTTTTCTTGTCTTCTCTTGTCTTGTCAGAGCTCACGGCAGAGGACTTGGTTTCAAAGCCAGGCGGTTGACAGAGCTCAAAGTATGCGCTTTGGCCGGCGCAAACATGCACAGGAGGGCTATCATACGCACACTCCCCACTTTTTTCCCTCCTTGTGTTTCAAAGATGGGCCGCAGTCTTTCTCCCACCCTGTGTTGGCTCAACGAGAAAGGCCCAAGGAGAAGTTCACAGCAAGGGGCTGCACTGAACCTCGCCTCTGTGTCCTATGGAGCTTTTGCTGATATGGTCAGGGTGATCGCCATGGGATCATTATGAGATTGTCAGAGAAGGCGTATTGGGTGTGTTATTCAGGATCGATATCTAAGTTCAGGGATGTAAGACTCGCGCGGAAACGCGGAATTCCGCGTGTGTTTTTGTTTTGTTTGTTTCTTTTACTTTTTTGTATTTTTTGTATTTTTTTTTTTTTTTTTTTTGAGATTCATCCAAATCCGAGGAGAAAATATTCTTAAGTCATTTCATGGTGGAAACAAGTATGAACGGTTTCAGTGTTGGAGGAGAAAGGGTTTGGACATATTCAGCCTGGTGTTACCGCAATGAATGAGATGAGCCAGTCACTGCCCTACTCTTTGCAAAGAGCATCAACATTCACTCCTCCGTCAGTGAGGGCTAAGCTACGAATGTATAGCCTGCCTATTTGAAATATGGTTATACAGACACATAAGAGAGGAAGATCTAGAGATAGGCCTTTGAAATAATGCAAATAAAAGTAACTAGATTTTGTTTCCCAAATTACCAAGCGATTTCTTTTTGGAAAATCTGTTTATTGCATCTTCATGAGAATTCATGTTCTTCCAGGTGCGTCACACATTATAATGATTGATTGTCTATTGCACCAATGGTGGGGAATGTGACGTCATCTGCACATGGTCTATAGTCCCCTACAAGGAGGGATCTAGGCTTCAGTCACTCACTTTACATCTCTCTATGGCTTCTTCTAATCGGACCTCTCCGCTTGTGAAACTAAGATTTCTGGCGCACAGGGCGGCCTCAGTTCTTGCCTTTTTGATGTAGTGGAATATGGCTCGAGTGAGCGCCTTTATAAAGTTTGCCAAGTTTGAGGCTTCATACCTTTGTGTGCTGAGTGTATGGGGTGTGGTTGCACCATCAAGACGTCGTTGGAGATGGCTGTGGGAACAGGTAGATTTATTTCACAGGGGGTTGTTATTGTTATAGGAATGTTTGACTTGTAAGGTTTGTGCTAATATAAAAATGGATTTGTCAGTATGTAAAATGGAACTTTATAATTATGATCAAATATAGGTTGATAGTATTGGAAATATCAGCTGAGTCTATGGCTATATGCGAAGTCCCTTTTGATTTGATTTCCCCAGCCTTTTATGTTTTTCATAAGTGTACCGCTAGAAATATCATTACTTGCATTTCAGTGCCGTAGTAAATATTTTTCAATCGGAATCTGAATAGCAATGCCAAATGAACCCATAAAGATACTATATAAATATCTTTAAACATAAATGATCTATTCATCCATATGTGGTTAAATGCTACAAAGAGTCTTCTGTTGCAGATTTGTCCTACGGTGTTAAATATTCATATAATTTATGGTGGAGATTTGTGACCTTACCCTATACCAAAAGCATCCTACGGTATTCTACGTGTCTGAACTATCTTTGTAGGGGTAGGGGTGGCCTTGATGAGTCGTTCCTTTTGATTTGACAATGGCTCAGTTCCAAGTAGAAGGCCCCGACCCCTCAAAAGACCCCTTCAAAGAGGTAGAGTTAAAGTAGAAAACCTCGCCCCTTACACCAAAGTGAAGGTTTCGTGACCTAGATGAAATGTCTTCTTCCTATTCTGCCCTTTACCTTCACCGAATACCACAATAATTATCATTCCTAATAGCAATAATCTATGTTTTATGTGATTGAAAGTTCAAATTTTGAAGAATTTTTGGCCGCTTGCATCCCATTCCTACAACGGTTGATAAAAGTGACAACATGAAATCAGTGCCAACTCAAACCCCTCAGAGAGCGTACCCATCTTATCAGTAAACGTTTTAACGTTCTTGCTATACACATTTTCGCGCATTCTTTACAATGCGTAAAATCAAAATATGAATATTGAAATATAATCTATATTACATATTGATAGAACCAGCGAATGAGCAACCATGTTAATGCCCAAATATGGGCATTGGTGCAAATTACGTGAAAATATAGCAGCGCGAAATGGGTATGTTCACATCTTTGCAATAAATTGCCCAGCATCCCACTTTGGGACGTTCTTTGAGGGGTTTGAAGTGGGGGGGGGGGCTGGGCTGAAATAGTCTGTTTCAAGGCCGCAGAAGTCATAGACTTGCTCAGAGAATCATGATCTCATATTTGCATGGGGGACAGCCTATAGAAGGAAGTCACGCAGTCATGGCCCATGCATGACTTGCATGACGCAGTGAGGATGTCTTGGATGGTGGTCGGTATACTTGATCTCGTATCCCACAAGTTAAGTGTTCTCTGTGAAGTAATCTAAGAAACTTGCCTGCACAATAGGAGAATCGTCATAGACATGTTTATGTGCATGTTTCTGGGTACGATGTAGACGGTTGGGTCCCTTTATGAAAATATAATATGTGTATATGATATATACAGGGAAATAATATACATCTTTGAATGTATAGTATAAAATATACATTTGCATAAATGTATATTATACACACATTTAAATCTATATTATACACACATTTACCTCTTATTACATTCTTTATTGTTGGTTTTACTGGGGCACATGATTTAGTGTCCTAATGTCTCATGCCAATCTTCTAAGATGACAATGTCGCCTGTCTTTGTCGCTTTTCATTCCCAAAAAAAACATGTCGAAATTAAAGAAATGCTCATGTCCTAAGTCACTAAATTTCCTAAGCCCATGTCTTTGTCACCAAGGCCCATGTCGCCCTGTTTATTTTAAGAAAAATCCATGTTGCCCATGTCAATTTTGGTGGTCTAGAACCGCCACACTGGAGGCAGATCGACCTGTGTCCCATAGACTCCTCCTGGAGTAACTCTTCCTACCGCCACTAGGGGTCAGGACCGACTCGCTGTTTGGTGAGCATGTATATGGTTTGCATTTGTTGCATTCCCAATGACAGGGTAGCGCCTTGTATCTAGGATTCTGCTGTTAGAGGATGTGTAATAATTGTCATATCATTTACATAATTTAACATGTACCTATTCACTTTCTTTTACTACCTACCGTATGCTTTCAGCCAAAGTTACAATTTCAGTATTTTTCCCTCCTGCATGCTAGGTCTAATGCTAACAACAGCATGTATATGATAGCTGAAATATAAAGGCCTTTATTGAATTGGGATACGCCATACACCTCTCAGAAGCACTGTCTATCCCCAAGATTTTAAGTTTAACATAATTTATTTTCCTACCTTTTAAGGTTTCATGTACTCTATACCATTAAAAGTTAAATTACGTGCCCCAAAAGTTAGTTGGGATTTTTTTTTAGGTTTTTCTGTGTACGGTAACTGTTTACATTTGTTGCTATTGTTGTTGGTTGTTTTTTCCTTTTTAAGTGATGGTTTATGAGCTTTAACACATACGTACCTCTGAGCTTTAAGTACCAAACGTGCGACATGTCGTCGCCCCTTTTCATTACTGTCCATGCACCACACACATTTACGAGGTCCCCTCTAACACATTTCATCATGTAAAAGCTCTTAGATCTTCCAACAATACCCATCGCGCCCAGCTTAGATCAATCGTCTAACTTCAATATGCTTTGAAATCATTTTTGTCCCAGTTTTATCTCATTTATCTTTTGTCAGTCAATGGACGCTTTTTATACTTTTTTCTCAAACGGCTTAAAATACAAGGTGCACAAACAACATTATTCAATGCACCAAATTTCACGGTGCAGAGCAACATCAATTGCACGTGACTGGATAATTTATTCCCCTTCTAGTAATTTCTATTTCTGATGGATGGGGCCTAACTAAAATTGACATTTTTCAAATCGAGTTATGTGTACATGTATGGTGGAAGCTTTCATCTTTTGAGGTTACAGTGTATTTTGTATGTAGTGGGTGAAAAAGATAAAAGACGAACGACAAAGTTGCGTTCTGATATATTATGTCCACATATCATACCGATGATACTTATTATAAGGACCACCCATAATGTAATTATAACTTTGGACAGTATCCAATACCTTGTCCCATTAACATAATATTATGTGAAAATAATATTACGTTAATGGGACATGTATTGGATACTGTCCAAAGCTATAATTATTTGGGAGTTATAATAGATGATAACCTGAAATTTGAAAACTATGTAACCGCCAAATGCAATAAGGTTAACAATATGATCTATAAACTGGGTAAAATTATACGTTTTATTACTCCATTACAAGCATGTTAAATAAACAAACGATTTTACCTATCTGTGATTACGCAGACCATATTGTGGACTCAGGTCCCGCAAGTAGAAACAATAGACTTAACAATCTACATGAAAAGGCAGTAAAATTGTAGACAACAAAATTAACCCGAAGTTAGAAGTAGAGGAACCTTTTTGGAAATATAATTTAGTTCCCCTTTCTCAGAAGACGTGAGGAGCATATTTGTTCTGTTATCTACAGGCAAAGCACTGAAAAAGGCTTATCGTTATGTCAAGGCCGGATATGAACCTCAAATTCAAAATTGCCACTGTCCCGTGGAGTAACCCTCTGGGACAGACTCCCTGAAAATGTTCACAGGGTACCAACCACACAGTGAAAACAGGGAAAATGGAGAACAAAAATTCCCTGACAGTGAAAACACAGGGAATTTGTAGATTTTGCCAAAACACAGGGAAAACACAGGAAATTTCATTTGGCCAGGTTCTGAAATTGCTAATTCTAAAAATATTAGGGATTCGACTTTTTGTTGTTGATTTGTTCAAATTTTTTCCTGCACTCAGTGGCTTTTCAATTTGAACAACTTGCTGGATATTACACAGGGGAAAATTGCTGCAGGACAGGGAAATTTCAGGGAAAACACAGGAAATGTGAAAATGGAATTTGGATTGGTATCCTGTGTACAGTGTTCTACCACTAAAGTCAAATTTAAGGCCTCAATCTGTCAAATTATATAGGGAGCAAAAATGCCCTATATAACTGTGGATTGACATGGCTTAACGACCCTTTATACCCTAGGTGTATATGATGTGTGATATACAATGGAATTATTGTTTGCACCGAAATACCTCATGTTGTTACATGATTACTCATTGTGTATTACCGTTACTCACTTATATTATCTTTCACCGGTCGACAGGAAGAACATGTATTTACGTGATGTTGATTTGAACAATAAAAAAAAAATCTTAGGGAGGCAGTGCTAAAGTGAATAGATCTGTCAATACCCGAACATGCTGCGCTGTTTATTCGATATGGATATAAATATGGCCTACGATTGCAACTGCAATTTCTGTAGTTGGATAGACAAGTTGATAAAAATTCATTATAGATAATAATGCTTTCAGGAATAAACTGAAAATCCTCCTTTCCGCGATCAGCTTTGATGAACTCTCCAAAACATTTTATGATTAAAAAAAACAAGGCCCGTGCATCTTTTTGTCTCACCCCCCTCCAAACACCACTACCTCTGCAACCTCTACTTCTTATAATGTAGACATGGTGCTATATCAAAGGCTTATTGTCTTATACTTTGCCTATGTTAAAAACCCTTGCAAATACATAGGGATAAGGTGTCTATCTTTTAATTAAGTCATCATATAGATAGATACGATCACCAGAGACTGAATACATCAAAAATCTAATCTCATCAAGATATGACCGTACAATTTGCTACGGAGTTAAACCCCAAGAACCATCCAACCACAGGCCATAAATAATATAGATATTTACTCAGACAGGAGCCAGAAACAGAGCGCTTTAAGGATATCAAAAGCCTACAGGTGGTTCGACACGACTCATGTCGCGTCAGGTTTCATTCGCTCTCTGCCCACAGCAACCCTTTGTCACATGCAACTTTTATTCATTTGAAACCTAATACAACTTTACACCCCTCCCTTCCAATCCTCCTTTAAATGGAGCATCGTTAAGGCCAGCAGAAGTGGGGAGATGTAGAAGAAAAGGCAGCCGATCTTTAAAATCTATATGAGCCTGCCTAAGTCGCTCTTTAAGTGATTACGGCAGTTTAACGAAGGACTCATCATTGCGGATGTTTTTTCCCGCCCTTTTCTCACCACTCTTTTGGCAAAGAGGCCAAATGTCAATGTCTTCTCTCGCCTGCTCTGCGGACAATTAGGCGCTGTAGCTTCACACATTCCCACATTGGAATTAATCTAGTTATCATCGTTTGAAACATTAGCCCCTCGCCCGTCGCTTCCGTCGCCGCATGGCGAAGATGAAAGGAATCTGAAAAATGTCGTCTGCCGCGAATTTTTGTTTTGAAAATCCCACTACTTGAAAGTGCGCGCCGCCCTTTGTTCTTGCCACGTAAATAATAAACCAAAAGTTAATTCCTTTGTAAAAAACCCACAAGGATATCTTAATGACAAAAAAAAGTTGCCAGCCTCTGAATTCGGACCTTCAAAGGTTATGAAAGGAATCGAAGCGCGACATTTCTGCAAATTAAATGTTACACTGCCTGTCTTTGAGGCCTTTTAAGTCAAGTCGTGTAATCGTAGTTAGTCAAAGAATATCAGGCGAAGTTGGAGGATTCCCAGCATAGAGAGGATGGCAGTATCAAAAGTTTACCCTTTTTGCACCGTCACAAGACCCCCTTAGACTCCACGAAGGTAATTTTGCAATATTAAGGATTATAGGACTGTGCAGAGCATTGGAGGGTGGCAAATACAAGGCGGATCCTTTCAATTCTCCCTCTTGCCGTGGGAATTAAATGGGTTGAAGTATACATCAAAGAACTCTCCTAACTTTCATAAAAACATTTCCATCTCTGTGTGTGCAGCATTTTTTCCCCTCTTGCTATCATTTTATTTCATTTCGAGTCAGATCTCAAAGAAAGTAGCTCTCAGAGAGCTTAGGCGGCTGCCTCTTGCTTTCATGTTTATGTTCAACATAGGAAAATGTGAAGGTACTTTATTGCAAGGCAGAACGGGCATCAAGGGACTAGATTATCCCTACTAGATGACCCAGACTCTGATTAATATAGGTAATAAAGCTGTGGCCCTGGCTTTGATGTAAGAAGCCAGAAGTTTCTTTTGGTCTCCGCAAGCACTGACTCTTAAAAGTTAATGATTCTAACGTGCCACATGCTCTGCCAGTTTTCATGATATTATGGACACTAGAAAGGTGATACGGAGAGTAAGCATACTGAAGTATTTCAGTGGTATCTCATTCATGAATTTATTGATTATGGCATGTTGCTCATGTTTGAAAATGATATGAAAATGTTTGATGCAATTGTCATGGTATGGATAAGATGATATTGTTAACGTTGACATGGTCATCTCAATGACAATGGAAGACAGGACCGCCACATGAATGAGAAAATCAACATAAAATTTCTGCATCACGATGATTCCTTATGAAACGTTTGCTGTCGTCTGTGATCGAAATAGAGCAGAGCTGAGTGGCTATCCCACATACTCTGGCCCTCTCTAACTCGGCCAGGCTCATACAAACTTTGTCAGGACCACACAGAAATTGAAAAAAACAACACAAAAACCCTACATAATCTGACCCACACAAATTTGATCAAGCCCACTCAGAATTCAATGAGTTGTATAATTCTGAGACATGATATGTAAGCCGATCCCCATATAGAGCTGGGTGGTGACAGTAATGGCTGTCCCACACATTCTGACCCACACAGACTTGTTGAGGCCCACACAGAAATAAAAGCGTTGTGTTGTTCTAAAACCAAATGTTTAAGCCCATCTCCAAACAGGGCTGAGCGGTGATGTCAACCGCTGTCCCACATACTCTGGCCCACACAGACTTAGTCAGACCCACACAGACAATACCAGGCCCACACAGAATTATTTTTAAAAATTTCTGTGACGAAATCAGCTGTCCCACATAGACTTTATCAGGCCCACACAGAAGTAAAAGAGTTGTGTAGCTGTGAGACACAACGTGTAAGCCGACCCCCCGACAGGGCTGAGTTGTGACGCTAGTGACGGTGGCGTGGACTTTATGAGAAGTTTTTGATGGCTGAAATGGAGAGTGTGTGGTTTTGCGTGCCGTGACTGTGGCAAAGTGTTGCTCACCACGAAGAGACCCCTCCCAATACCCCCACCCTTACCCTCCCCCAACAGTAGTATCTTTACTCATTAGAACTGTTTTATGATTCATTTCAAAAACTTGAGAACTGATGAGTAAATCATAAATGATATAAACATAAATGATATACATGATGCATAAAAAAGTGATGTATAAGTAATATTGTTTATATTCAAATACAAGTTTTCCTCTCAATACACACAAGTTTTTTTTCCGGTTCATGTTTTCATGTATCTCATTTTTAATTTCTTAACACTTAAGATATCATCCAAGTTAGCTATAGTTACAATCTAACCTAACTTCCTGGTCCCCTTCTTAAACACTTGGAAAATTATTCAGTAAACGGTTCAGTAAACAATAAACGGGCATTTACAAAAAGACATTGCCCCTTTGGATGTTGTTTTCCACTAAAAGTAGTGACTTGTGCTCCAGCTTGTTTAAAAAACATTTCGTGAAAAACTGCGAAATCTGCAAACTTGAAACGTACATGTCACAAGGTACATACATGTATTAGTAACTTCATATGGAAGATCAGATTTCACATGGAAAAGTCATGAAAGAAATCGTGGGAAAACACTGAACCTCATCCACCTCCGCATTCATTTCCTACCTGTATGGCACCCAAGCCCTTTCCCTCTCCCACGCCCTCTCCCTCTACCTTGACAAAGCTCCCAGGAGCTCCCGTTCCCATCCAAGGGCCCCTCCACTACCACCTTCCACCACCCACCACCTACACCACCACCACCACCACCACCACCAGCTAGGCCCCAACCTTACCTAATGTACACGCAACATGCTAGGTGTTGTGTTTCTAGGCGGCGCGGACATCAAAGCTTTCCTAGAAATAATGACGATCCACACACCTGAGGAAATTGTCACCGCGGGTCCCCTTACATCTTCCCCCCTGGAGGAAAAGGCAGGGGAGGTGCTGGAGGAGGCAGGGGGGTGGGGGTATCCTCCAGGCTGGGTGGGTGGTAAAATCTCCCAACCCAGGAGGGATAGAGGAAAAAAAGGCGTAATCACAAGCCAACACTTGCAGTCACTTTACAGCCCCTTTGTGGAAAAAATAGAGAAGGAGAGCCCGCCTATAAATTGCCAAATTATTGCTTTATGTTTGATTGCTCCTTTGAAGGGGCCTAAAAGGGCCTTTTTATGTGTGTTCCACTGTGCCAAATGTATTATCCATAGAGGGGGATTGATCCACTGGCTGTGGAGGCTTTGTGGAGGCTTTGATCATTGGTATCTATTGTTATCTTATCTAACAGGCCGCTGTGTTCAGGGGAGGCCAGACTTCGACTTAGGACGTATCAGTTCTGAGGCAGGAGTGCAGAGAATAGTGCTGAAGAAATGTATCAGGAAAGAACAAGTTATACGTAAGGGAGTTGGGTGGGGCTTCACTGTGGTATGTTTTAGTAACTTGATATATACAACATAGGTCAGGATGGCACTATCAGTCATACATTGGTTAATTAAGGCAATAAAATCTGTTCTTTTGCGAGAGTGAGAAAAAGAAACTGAGCAATCTGACAAACAAGGCAATGTTGCACCAAAAACTGGCATTTAAGTAATTTTACCAAAACATAGAGCAAATGCAGCGATTTCCATTTTGCAGTTTGTTTTCAGGCTTTATTAGATGCTGGAATTTATTGTAAGACATTCAGCTTTTCGTTGGAGGATTTTTCCACTTTTCTCCGCAATTAAACACTTTTAAATTATGGCAATATCACACAAGAAAAACATTCACATGACAAGGAAAACGCAAGAAAAACACAGGAAATTCGAAATATGTGTGGTCATCATGTGGAAATAAAGATTTCTAGAAAAAAAGACCACAACGGTGTGAACAACGAGCCTACAAGATAAGAGACGCAATTCATGATGTTTCGTTGTGGACGTCGCGATGGTGGGGCCCCCTATGAGAGTCTGTGCAAACCACTTCAACGCGTCATCTTTTTTTTGCCATTTTCATGATGTCAGCACATTTGTTTACATTTTAAAAAGATGGAAACATACGGCCTGTTGTTTTATTTGTATCTGGTTGCATGGTCTCTCATAGGGGGCGCCACTAATGACGACGTCACAAAAAACATGTAGGCAACTGTCTGAGTTGCATATCTTTGTGAAGCTATACTATTTTTGGTGTGAACATGACCAGGGAGTGAAGTCAGTTCCAGTAGTCAGACACAGGAGATGGGCTGGCCTTACTGTTCTCAAGGCTGGACTTCACAGACACACCCAAGTGCAGCCTTATCGACACCCTCGTCTTCAAGGCAGTCCCTTTGTGGGAGTGGAATCCTAGACAACCAGGTAGCAAAAGTAGCACCTGGCCACTGAGACCTTCTCTGAGAATATATCACCCGCACTGCCGACGAGCGGTGCATACAGAGGCCAGTGTGTATAAACAGGCTGACCGTAACGCTTCTTATTTTCAGTATTTGTAACATATTTGGAGTTTTGATTAGGTGATAAAATATAGAAGAACCTAAGGGGTCATCCTTGGGTGCCTGTATGACCCATGGGGATGATACGTACCTCAGGCCTTCGCCCTCGGTACGTGACTCTCCTATGGGTTGTACAGGCACCCTCTGACGACCCCCGCGGTTCTTCTTATATAAGTTTTGGGTGTAAAGATACAGGGACTGTAGGTGTGGATGTAGAATTGCAGGGATGTAGATGTGGGTGTAGAGGTGCAAAAGTATAGCACCTGGCAACAGATATTTTCAGAGAACGTAGGTTTGGGTGTAGAAGTGTAAGATAATAGCAATTTAAAAGTCTAAAAGGTATTGAACCCAACCTTTAATTTATTCCCCTGCTTTGCCCTACATTACCTAACCCTCCCCCCCCCCCCCCCCGTGGGGACCCGGGATAGGGGGTATTCTGGGAATTCCCTGGGAAGAATAGGTTCCTAGTGTTATATCTAGAGTAGGGTTAGATATATCTTAATCTTGTGTAGAGAGTAGGACACAGGTCTTGTGTTTATGGTGGTTTATTCCCTACTGTTGCATACATGCATGGCTACTAACCATTTCATTATACATGCGCAGGGTCTTGGCGCCTGCCACCTTAAGCGTGTAGTAACATGCCCCAGACCTACTATAGAGGTGTATGAGGGCTATGTATTAAAATAGTATTGATATTATAATAAAAGATTAGAATGAATATAATATGTAATATGGTGATATAACATTATCCTCCCTCCCCCAAAGAGTTCGCAAGCTGGATAAACAGGTTGTGAACTGCGCTGGAAGAGGTGGGTTACACCAATCTGACAGTAATTTAGGCAACTCTTTAATCACAACCTGTATCGGTGGAGGAAGTGTTCCTGGTGTCATGAGGATGACTGAAAAGGTACTTTTCTTTTTGTCCAACACTGCACTGTGGCCCCTACTTCACCTAGACAGGCCCAATCCAATCAGTTGGCTGGTCATGCCAAGCCATCTGCCATCTACATTGACAGCTGGAAAAGTAATGTAACACCATGATCCAATATGTAAGTGTTTTGTAAATACTAAATACTGGAACTTCCAAGAAGGCTGTGGCTAGTGCTCATTGAATGATGTATGTCATTGCTTGAGTATACCTCCTTTGTATCCTTGATGTGTGCCCTGCTGGATATCCACAGCTCTGCACATCCCCTTGTTGGGATCTGTGGTTGGTGAGGAGAAAGGGTGATGAAAAACCATCCTTACCATGGCTTTTCACTCCCTCTCCCAAAAAAATGAAACTGATGCTGGACTTGGACTCCGACCCTGATACCCCTATCGATCACTGGCCCACTGACCTGCTGCTTTAGGTGTCAGATATATGGTCATGGCAAAGATTCATGTTCTAATGATGTAACTTTGAAATGTGGTCAGAAAAGGCATGACAACTCTGACTGTGAAAACCCAGCAAAATGTGCCAATTGCTTGGGTGCCCAACTCACTCACTCCCAACCCTTTCCTATCTAGGGTTACGTAACCTTTCCCCAAACTCCGGCCCTGTCACTGGCCCTTTTCCCCAAACTCCGCCCCTGTCGCTGGCCCTTTTCCCCAAACTCCGCCCCTGTCCCTGGCCCTTTTCCCCTAACTCTGCCCCTGTCCCTGGCCCTTTTCCCCAAACTCCGCCCCTGTTGCTGGCCCTTTTCCCCAAACTCCGCCCCTGTCACTGGCCCTTTTCCCCAAACTCCGCCCCTATCACTGGCCCTTTTCCCCAAACTCTGCCACTGTCACTGGCCCTTTTCCCCAAACTCTGCCGCTGTCACTGGCCCTTTTCCCCAAACTCCACCCCTGTCAACGGCCCTTTTCCCCAAACTCCGCCCCTGTCGCTGGCCCTTTCTCTGTCCTCTACAGATACCCTCACCAACCCCCCCCCCCCCTCCCGCCCACTCCCCAACGAGGACCTGTTTACTTCCGGCCCTTAAAACGCGGGCTGCTGAGGGCGTCGAAGTGGCAGAGTGGCCTCCCACCGTTTAGGGGCGGCGTCCCGGGCGCGTCCCTGCCCGCGGCTTGAAGCGTCCCGAGATCAAAAGCATCCATAAATCATGCCCTATCGATGTGTGCCATGGCAACTCGGGGCGCGGGCCGCCCGGCCCCACTTTTAATTAGAAATGGCTTATGAAAACTGCGTCTTTTGTTTTGATGTGCCCGCTGATTAGAAGAAGCGGCCGGGCGCGGAACGAGTCGGGTTTTATGAATCATTGTCGACGGGCATGGAAGCAGCGCGGAAGCCCCGCAGGATCTGCCCCGCGGCCCGCCGCCATTTTTAACCGTTTGATTCTCGTCTGCTACTCGCCGCCGTTTCCCGCCAAAACCGGCGTAAGGCGCCAGAAGGATTTCCCCGCCCGCTACACTGGAACTTCATTTCGAAATTTTGCCCAGCGACATTAAAATCCCCCTTGAAGTCTTTTTCTCCCCCGAGATTTGCCCAAAAGGCTACAAGATGAAGTAGGAAACTATGATTTTGCCCTCCTCTTTTTCAAAAAATGTAATGTTTGGAGTTAATCCTACAGTCTGAGCACTGCAGGTATTGAGGAAACTCTGATTAAAGCCTTTGATGTTCAGTAAATTTACTCATCGCCAATTGTTTAGCTACAGATCTAGTAACTTCAATAAACCTTCTTTTTACAAATCTTTATTATAGGCAACAAACGTCTATTCCTACTCGTCCTTCCTAACATTAACAAGTCGAAGGTGGGAAAGACTTTCAAAAATCTATTCCTTGCAGCGAGACAAACTTCACAGGAGCATATTGCTAATAGGAGAGGGTAGTGGAAATGAAAACTATGTCTGATCTATCTTTTTGTCGGGAAAAAAGTGCATCGTTACCTTTCATTATTTCCTAATCCTTCTTATTAGGCCTGCTTTTCTTGTTCAAAGATGAGAGAGCACAAGAAAAGATTAAACAAGGCTCGTCTTGATGTGATTAAGGTGGATATTAAGGAAATGAAATTTAATTTTCACCACCAAACAAAGGGGGCTTTTGCTCAATGGGCTAAATTCCGCCAGGCTCATTGGTGATAATTAAAATTAAGTGGATCAATGCTGATGACGGCTGAGCTGCTCGTTTGTCTATCTTCTAAGTCTGCTCGCGAGCAACTCGTACCTTTTTTATATAAACTTGAGCCTGTATGCCACATACCGATTTTAATGCTGGCGATTTTGTATTTCAATGATTTTCTCTGAGAGTATAGCATAAAACTATATATCCTTCATACCATTTGAAATAGAATTGTACAGCCTTTCTAGTGATATATAACATGTTTGCTTTTAACCTTTATCCCAATGGGGATTTTTTAAATCAGCAGCAAAATCACTATACGGAATTTAAGCTGTACCCAGAACAAAATTATAAAAGCAAATCCGGGTGCGCGGTTCATAAACATATCGCATCCACAAGCCATAAGTATTAGGACTTGAGAATAAGGAGCATAACGCGGACTTTTGCGGGTTGCCAGATAGAGATTATTGGTTATCACTGAAGCTGCAGTACCAGGAAAAAAAAGAAATTTATCGGCGTTTTGCACCATTTCATATCTGTGCAAAATCATGAAAATGGTGCAATGTCATCTTTATATCATTAAAAACAATTAAACAGGTGCACTGAACTCAATTAACAATATCACCAGTATTATCAGAAATTAGTTCAATTGTATATTATCCTTCCGTAATTTCCATGGTGAGAGTTGTACTTGGTGAGGTGGACTTTAAAAACCCTGACTGCTAGAACGTACCTTAAGTTGCCATTAGTATTGTATTTCAAGCTGTGGTGGTGACGGGTAAAACGACATGACATCTCCATAGACTGGCCTACACCACCAATTTGCTTCATTGTATTTACTCTAGTCGCGAGCGGCAGATCAGGACAGATATTCCGACAAATGACAATGCCTTTGATGCATGCAGGGCCTTTGAGAAAAAGCCTGTCAAAGCACTTGATTAAAATCGGTTTTATACGAGTTTGATTACTAAAAAGCCAGTGGTGATGAAAGGGTCCTGGCACAGGCTTAGAAGCTGGATTCCACTAGCCGATATTTACTTGCGATTTTTGAGCGATTTTTAGGCGATTTTTCGGAAATCGCCCGTGGGAATATAGCAGATTATAGGCATGTTGTATATCGTTAGAAAGGGTTATAAATTCTCTTTCAAATGGTATGTAGCACTCATTCAACAATCCGCCATTCTACATTGTAAAACGCAGTTTTGTTTCGGATGTATACGTGTAGGAAATGCTCAAGCTTTTTGAGATGATTTTAGAAATAAATTTCAGCAAATTAAGGTAAAATGTGATATACATGACAAGTTAGCTTTTATTTTATGAAATATCAAAAGATAAACATTTAATAGCCATCACATTTTGAGACAAGTCAGCCTTTAAGGTAAAACATAGCAGGGGCCTCATCTTTATGGCGTTATATCGTCCGATAATCGAGCGAGTTGTAAGAGGGCAAACTGGTTTCTGCCAAATTCCAAATAAAAACTGTAAAGAGCCATACCCTCTAGGCGATCATGCCTGAGTCGGCCGACAGATCAGCGCTAAAATTGGCCATTTCTAAGGGTAGAATGAGCTGAGCAATTCAGATCAAACCTGCACATTCCAATATATCGTACTAACAGGCAACCTTACAAATCGGCCAATTTTAGCAATGATGAGTTTGCAGACTGTGTAAAAATCGCATAGTGGGTATGGGGCTTAAGGTTACCAATACCTGGAAGCTAAAATCGCCTAGTGGAATGCAGGCTTCAGAAGCAGTTATAACTGGTGGAATTAGCCCAGCATATGCTGTGAGGCTCGAGGGAGTCAGGAAAACAAACGCCCGATGCCCAGAGATGTGGCAGGCACTGACATTTCATTCGTCATTCATTGATGTAGATGAATAAGATATAAATGGCATAATTAGGCCGCAGGTTTGGAATAACATTAAAATGCAAAGTACTCCGGGGTTCGAGTTAGTCACAAAAGTAGGCATGAACTGAGGCCAGTTCTCCATCCCACCCCCGCCAAGCTAGGACCAAAAGGACGATTTTTCTTTGTTTCTTGTTTAAGAAAAAGGGCAGGGGGAAGAAGTTATTTCATCGACGAGAGTTTTGATAGAAAAAAAGACAGGGATGACACATATTTCTGATGTGCCCTCGCCTAGCGTCCTTCTCCTGTGCTCTTCTTTGATAGCTCCCATGAGGGGGATGGGGAATAGTTAAGGAGATTAGGTCACCATGTCTTATCTCATATTGTTCTGTTTCCCCGATGTTTTGCCAAATGCTTGCTCACATTTGTACATGTACACTACAAACACGTTTAAAAGTTGCATATTTTATAGTTTAAGATATGTTCTGCAATATATACATGTATTACAAAAACATAAACTGAACAAAAATATATGTATGTGTGTTAGATACAAAGAGTAAATAGGAAGTTCCTGTTTATGCAGTAACACTGGGTCTAACGTTCTGAATGCCGTTTGTTACATTTTTATACTCAATATATTTTAGATGCAGTTCTCTGAAACTACTAAAGATGAGCAGCACTTTTTCAGATAAAGAAGAAGGGTCATTAGACCTTTCTGTTTTGCTGCCTATTGGTATAGGTAATAGCTATAGGTGCAGACCAATCATGTGGATTCTACCATTCTCTATGTGTATAACCATAGAACTGTACGGAGCGTACAGTTCTATGGTATAACTATCCGTTTCATCAACCTGGAATAATCCATTTATGATTTATGGCGTATATATAGAGCAGGGGCGGATCTGGAGGGTCCAGGGGTCCTAACCATTCCCCCCCCCCCCTCCACTATTTTTTGTGGATCCCTAAACTTAAAAAAGGGGGGAATGATGCATGCGTGTGCATGAATGTATGCCATTTTAGCACTTAATGCAGACCCTCCTGTTTCGAAAATTCTGTATCCGCCCCTTTATAGATAACCATGCAATTGATAGCAGTCGTTTGGAGGATGTAGGAGCTCTTCGTTTTTCAACATGCAATTGATAGCATGTATCCGATAACCTACAAAGGTCATTGACCTTCTCATCAACTCAAACATGACTTTTTGCAGTAAGGCCTGACTTAGGATTGAATTATTCCCTGCAACAGCCCTACTCCCAATAGTCCACATACTTGGAAATCTTTGATGACTTTTCATAAAAGGGAAAGTTCAATGAGGTTTGCTTATCCATGGCTATTACACTCATCGACCGGTTCTAAAGCGATTCTTAAAGTATTTGAATGATGAGCACATATTGCGCTCAGCCTTTTTGCTTCCTTAGAAGTTAAAGTCAAATTAAAAGCAAAGTCACTCAAAACCACGGTTCAATGAACCTACCCTTGTCCGACACAAAATTAACACGGGGCGTGAGGGTGGTGTAGTGGTTAGCGCGATCGGCTCGCATGCGGGCGAACCGAGTTCGACCCTGCAGGGGGTTGGGCTGGGCTGTCACTGCACCTCCTTGCATTCCCCCAGTGACAACAACTAGGTTATCAAAGGTCTTAGGGCCAACGGCTGTTGTGTGTAGAGCCCTGTCTATGGGACTCTGCACATTAAAGAACACCTACCTCGGTAAAAGTGTAGGGGTATGGTCTCTACCTTCTCATAGATTCAATCACCATCACCACCCTTGATATGACCCCGGCAGTAAAATAGGATGTAAAGCAACCAATAACCAACCAACCAACCAACCAACCAACCAACCAACCAACCAAAAGTAACACGAGAAAGAAACGAAAAGACAGCTTTCAATGCATGCAGTCTACGCCATCTGTGACCACAGTAACCATATCAGACAAATGTAAACCTCGCAAACTTAACCCGGAAATGCCACCAATGGCACCGGAACCAGATCAAACGCCGCGAGAAGTAACAACTTCCGGTTGCGCGCGACCCTCGTAATCTGCCAACATGGCGATCGCCTTTGAAGGCGGGCGAGTGGTTTGGTTTAGGCCAGTTAGCTTAGCTTTAGGCTAGTTTAGGCGGGCTTCAGGCTTTTGCTGTGGTAATAGGCGGCCCAGGTAAGGGAAATGGCGGATCAAAGGCAGGTGAGAGAGACAGGAAACTGGCGCTATTTGGCGCCTTAGACAGGCCTAAGTTGATCGGGCGGGTGACTTTGAGGTAAACGTCACCATAGGCCGGCGGCCTGTAAAAGCCAATCTGTGAAAGATGAAGGGTAGGGTGAGGAGTCGTCGGGGGGAGAGGGTGGAGGGGTTAGGGCGACTATGGTGGATATGACTGAGTGGTTGGTGGTAAGGGTAGGGGGAGAGGAAAGATAAGAATGGGGTTTCAGGGTTGAATATATATGATGTTTGATGAAGGGGGGGGGGTAAATATATATGCGATTTGAGGTGTGAGAGTGCGCACATGTATGTGACCCTACACCACTAAATCAGGCATAAGTCGCTGTGTAAGGTTCTGAGAAAATGGCATAATAAGAGAAATATGTCAAAAGTATAAAAAAAAGAGGAGTTTTCTCCAAAAATCAATTGAATAACACCTCAGCAATCCAGTTAACTGAGAAATGTATAGGAATGATTGGTTTTACATGCTTATTACACAGAGTGTCCATATTGTCATGAATATGGTATATAGGGATTTGTATTGCCATGCAGTTGAGTCAAATCTTTTAGCCTTTTGTGATGCCTCATACTTCACACAATCATAACTCGAATTCTATAAATGATAGAAGCATAATGCTTTCACCATTGTAAAGGTTATATCATCTTCTCCAAGGATCTACCAAAAGGTCAAAAACTCATGTCTGCGACTTATGTCTCATTATGTAGTGGAGGGTCACATATAAGGGATAGGTTGTATGTTACACGTGTAAAACCCTCTATGTTGAAAAGGCAATACTAAATTTAAATGTCTATGGAGACAGACCAGTGCCTGCCCAAGCGATAGCAACAAGTGATTAAACTAAGTTTTGTAGTGTTACCAATGTCGGGAGTCTACCAGAACCATAAGATTTTCACATCTTCACTAGACTGCATCGTTGAGTCGTTGCATCTTAATAACTCTACCTCTGAACCTACCAAATGCATAGCTAAATTCAAACATGCAACATATTGCATAAACAAATGAATGAGGTATGTATATATAGGCCTATGAGGGACAACCTTTGCTTGATATTCTTTTAGAGAGATCCTTGATATGATTATTGGAAATACAGTAGAATCTATTTATCATTGATGCTCTTTTACCAATAATAGTTAAAGATCAAAGCGGTGACAGCTTATAAATCAAACACAAATAGATAATGAAAATCTATACAGATTAATTATAAAATCTTGAATTCTCATTCAGTTATCTAGAAAACAAAACTTTTATCTGACATTAATAAACGTAGATTGATAAAAATAATGAGGTAATCAATAGAAATAATGGGATTATTTGTACTTGAAATGTCATTTAATGTCTCCGCTCCAAGGCTGTAGGACGGACGTCACTCTGAACATTTACTGGTTTTAAATTAAATTAAACTGGGAACAAAACATTGGAAATGAGATAAGAACGGATGGAGTGAGGGGGAGAGGATATGAGAAGATCCAAATAAACACAAGGACTGTTTTATCGCCACTTTTTCTGTTTCTTATCTCACTGACCGAACTAAAAGCTGTAATTAGGGGAGATGAAGAACGAACAAGATTTGTGGCGAAAAACGAATTCCTCTCAACCAATATTACTTAAAGAAAATGAGTGAAAAGTGAACTAACTTTCAAATGAAATAAAAAGGTTGTTTTAATTTATCTTCATACACATTTCACAAGCTGAGTTGTGATAAATGACAGATATGTAGGTTATTGAGTTTTTAGAAAAGTAGGTAAAAAGAAGAGAAACATTGAAACGCTTTCATGTGTTACCCTTCTGACAAACAGCAGCCAAGAATGCAATTTATTATGAATACTGAAATTGCAGATCATCATGTGAATATATCTGTGAGATAACATAGGATAACTCAAAAACGTTTTACATGACCTACCAAAACTAATGTAAACGATACAGCTAATTTGTAGTTCATTTATTTTATTGACAAAAACATTTTTTACCAATGTTGAAATCGTTCTTTACTTTGAAAAAAAAACACATAAAGCTTGCCTTCATTTTTCTTAAACCAGTACATCCATATTATACCCTTATTAAACCAGAATATTGACGTATTCATTACACCATATCCCCCACTCCACCCCACACCTCAGCTGCTCAAGTATCTACATTTATATCTGAAGCCCATCCCTCTGAAACCATTTACCAGTAAACAACACTACGTCCTTTTTACAGCCACGAGGACTTTCAAATCGTTAAGGGAGGCCTTTTGATGCCGTCCCCTTGTGTTTGATAATTTCCACTTCCTCCTCCAGTAGCTGCAGAGACCTAAGTGAGGGTATATCATCATTTTGTACACATCAAAGTCCACACAATAGGACGCAGAATCGATCCTCTAAATGTGTGCATTTTCTAGCGTAGATCAGTCTTCACTTTGAAGTACTTATAAATCGAAGAAAGAGGCAATGGTGGATTTACCTTTCTTTTTATTTTTACTTCTCTCCCTCTCATTTCTAGTGAACTGCTAGGCTCTTGCATCATATAAGTGTGCTTCTGTATGCGTTTGTATTTTCACTTCCTTTTTCTATTTTGTCTATTTACCTACTTATGCGCATATCATCTGTTTGTTTCCAAATGTACTCCAAATGTTTCCAGTGCTCCTGAATATCAATTATATTACGTACTGAGTTTAGGGTTTTTTCTCTCCTTTTCATCTCGATGTGTACCTTATTATTTTGCTCTCCTCTTGCATATAATATATGTGAGTATACTTATATGTGAGTTTTCTATACTGGGGTGTGTTCATTGTACATTTTGTCTTTGTTAAACTCAATATAATTTTTCTGTGTAAATTGTGTACTTTGTTTTAAATATTTTTGGCACAACTATCTGTATCTGATTTTGTCTTTTGGTCCGTATGTCAACAGTTATCACATCAGCAGGGCTTCCGAATCCTTATACGCCGGTCTATATTTACACACACAAAAAAAATCTATTTTCCTCGCCAACAGACCATCCAGATGGCAAAAACACTTGCTTCAGGAACAGAAAGATAGTGAACACTATTTCTACTTGTATATGCATGACACTTTTCTAGATTCTCATGATTATTCACTTCTGTTTTGCATGCAATTACTCCCAACCTTCAAGCTTTCCTATAATATCAAGCAATGTACCAAGACCTAGAAAGACAAATGGATAAGTACGGAGATTACATGTACACTGGGGTTACATGAAATACAAGAAACGCAGTTAGAAAAAAATGTGATCACCGTCATCTCATAGTCCCAGGAAACGAAGAGAAGAATAAGGATTTTTTTCTCCCAGTTCTTAATATGATGACATATGGATGCCTGTGGAATACAGTTAACCAAGATAATTACTGATATATGCTTTAAACAAATAAGATCAATTGATCACCGGTATAATGGCTCGTGCCTTTGGACAAGGCGACGTCATCTGCATAACGTCTATATCAATCAAAATATATATTAAAGAAGACAGAGTCCGTTGTAATCACTCTTCTATCCTATTACTCGAAACACATTGAAATCCAACCTTCTACCCTGACTGACCTCCCTTGGTACAGGCCGATAGAATCTCCAGTACCCAGTCCAGTCCTGTACCCTGGTATAGGGCTAATGAGAACCTTCCTTCCGCTCAGTGGGGTACAGGCTGAAGCCTGGTACACACTGTATGATCTCTGAAGTTATGACAATTGTTACGACAGCATTGGAGTATATTAATAAAACAGTTGAAATAGAATTGCTGCAAAATAGTGTGAATTGTAATACCATTTTAGTGTCTAAAAAAATCGGAACCTCTGACTTTATTTTAGCGTTTTCTATATCCTTGTCGTATCTTGAAGAATAGTTTAGTTGAAAACCCTGCTTAAGAATACCAAAAATATGTTCCTTGGTGTCCTAAGAAAATCTGCATTAAAGGTGGGAGGACCCCAACCACAGGAATGATCAATGCTGATCCCCCTTTAATCCTCAAGTTGTAAACAATGTAGTAACTGACAAATCGTCAGGTGTGAACTAGGCATGAGTTGGATACACGGGAGTGCTCCGACAGTAGATGTGGCCAGAACGACCGATGTTGATCCCAGGTAAATCCTCAGGTTGTGAAGGGGCCTTCCATTTAGTACGCATCAAGGGATCAGGTATAAACCAGCTTGAAGTTGTGGTGTACAGAAAGGGCTTTGGCTGTGGCCGGAACTACTAATGCTGACAAAATCATCAGGTGTGAACTGTGCTCGTGTGCGGTACACAGGACAGCCCGGTCAAAGTCTGGTATGGCTGGAACAATCAAAACTGATAACAGTTTAATCGTCGGGTCATAAAGATTGTTGTTACTGACAAAAATCGTCAGGTGTGAACCAGGCTTGAGGTGCACTACACGGGATGGGTCCCATCCATAAAGGGGTGTGGCCCGAATGATCAATGCTGATCCCAGTATGATCCTCTGGTCATAAACATTGTTATAACTGACAAAATCATCAGGTGTGAACCAGCCTAGAGTTGCAATAAGTGACACAAACCATCAGGTATGAACCAAACCTTAGGTACGCATCACGGGAAGGGTGCCGGCCATAGATGGGTGAGGCTGGAACAATCAATGCTGTATCGGTTTGATCCTTTTGTCTTAAACATTATCATAACTGACAAAATCGTCAGGTGTGAACCAGCCTAGAGTTGAGATAACTAACAAAATCGTCAGGTGTGAACCACGCTTGAGGCTCAGTACACGGGAAGGGTCCCGGCCGTAGACGTAGCCGAGACAATCAATGCTGATCCCAATTTGATTCTTGAGTCAATAACATTGTCATAACTGCCAAAATCGGCAGGTGTGAACCAGCCTA
Organism: Lepidonotus clava; assembly: GCA_936440205.1. Classification (NCBI taxonomy): domain Eukaryota; kingdom Metazoa; phylum Annelida; class Polychaeta; order Phyllodocida; family Polynoidae; genus Lepidonotus; species Lepidonotus clava. Next base: position 21,558,217 of record OW387135.1, read on the forward strand.
GAGTTGCGATAACTGATAAAAATCGTCAGATGGGAATTGAGCTCTAGATGCAGTACACAGGAAGGGCCTAAGCCATAGATGGCTGGCTGGAACTATCAATGCTGATACCAGTTTGATCCTTGAGTCATTAACATTGTCATAACTGCCAAAATCGGCAGGTGTGAACCAGCCTAGAGTTGAATAACTGACAAAATCGTCAGGTGTGAACCATCCTAGAGTTGTGATAACTGACAAAATCGTCGGGTGTGAACCATCCTACAGTTGTGATTACTGACAAAATCGTCAGGTGTGAACCATCCTAGAGTTGTGATTACTGACAAAATCGTCAGGTGTGAACCATCCTAGAGTTGCGATAACTGACAAAATCGTCAGGTGTGAACCACGCTGGAGGCTCAGTACACGGGAACGGCCCCGGCAGTAGACGTGGCCGGGACGATCAATGCTGATCCCGGTTTGATCCTCGGGTCGTTACAGCACCGCAACAAAACATCAAAGCTGTGCCGCCATTAAAATTGTAGATGTGTAGTCAACAGGGTGTTAAGTGGTTGACCTCTGCACTGCCCCGGAGGAACCACTGACCCGTGACGCTGGGGGGCACTGCACCCTGGGCGCACCCTGGCTTGGGGTAGGGGTGATGGTTGGGGGGGGGGGGGGGTGTACCACTGGAGGGGTGGTTCCTCCAGGGTTTGATCAGGTGTGAGATTCAGGTGGCACTGAAGGTGTATCTGGGGAGTGTGACGGGAGACTTGGGACCAGAGTTGGGGTGGTTACAGATAAAGGTGTTTTTCTTGGGTGGGTGAGTTGGTTGGTGGTTTGGGTACTAGTTTGGAGGGGTTAGGGTTCTTAGGGTATGTTTTGGTGGGAGGGGGTAGGGGCTCTTGGAGTGTGTTTTTGTGTTGGCACACAGACTTTCTACATGAAGCAGGATATTTGTATTGTTGGAAAATGCGCATATCAATATATGAAAAAGTAGTTTTAATGCATTGACTACCCATATAAATGCCCCCATACTCTTCGTCTTCTTCTATATGGCCCAGAGTGCTAGCTATGTTCTATTACGTTTCAAAGTTCAATGCAAGATAGTGTTTAGGAAAGTGTTTAGATTTTAAAACTTGCTGTAACGGTTAACTTATCTACTGTACCTACATGCCCGACTCTAACTCATGCCCGACTCCCCATGACTGTTCCGCACTGAACACTATACCCCAGCCCATACCCCATAAACCCACCCTTTTAATGCCCTTACTCATACTCCCACACATCCCTAACCTACCCACACCCACCCACACCCCAACCCACCCACCCAGCCTTCCTCCAGGTCTTTTGATCATAACGGGGTGTACGCGACCCCCATCTCCAGTACCCCACCCACCCACTACCTCGATCAATTCGCCCTCCCCCCCGTCCCTACCCCACTACTTTCACACCACCCTTTGATCAAGCCCTGGCGACCAGGATTAAAGTTTATGATCAATTCCTGCCCCCCCCCCCCCCTTTCCTCCTGTACCCAGACCCCCCTCTCTTTGATCAGCATTGCGTGGTCCCCCGATCCCCACGTCCGGACACTGGAGAGATCCGATCTGGGACAGTTCCCCCATATCCTGATACCTCCAGACTCTGTACTACTTATATCACTACCTAGGGCGATATCCATGCTGGGTGTTTTGAATGTGTCTGGAACCTCCTCAGATTACAAAAAGTTGAGGTCCCTTATACTTAAAACATAGCAATTTTGGCCAGGATTGATAGCTGAAGATACCCATTTTCACTTGGAACCCCTTCAGATTTAACTTGAACCCCCTGAGATTTTCCCAGAACCTCCTAAGATTAATATTGCACCCCCTGAGATTTACTTTGAACCCCCTCAGATTTTCCCGGAGCCGCCTAAAATTTTTGGGGTTCGGTACAGCCCGTATACCCTTACCTCTTATGCCACTTACTGATTACTTCCACATGTTGTAGTCCTGACTGGTTCTCTCATACCCACGGGGCACGTTTTTGAGTACCTACAGGCCCAAAGTTCTCAAAAGCACGATCACCGTTCAGCGAAATCCAAATCGCCCGAGTGGGTATGAGGCTTAACTCTATTGTTTGCCCCATTCCTCCACTTTCCATATACTTCTTACAATGAAAAAATACCCACTATATGGTTACGTCCCTTGTTCATGGGTTGATTGATCATCAGATAGGATTGAATTTAACCTTTTGCTATAAAATTATGATCTAGTCGAATTATGTTCTCTCTTGAAATGACATTACTTATATATCATTCATACATTTAACTATTTTTTTAAATCATTTATGGAGCATTGATTGTGTTTTACATGTGCATCTATTTCATGTTTTTCAGATGACTGCCATGAAGACTCAGTTTGAAGAACGGACGCGTGGACTTATCCCCGCCTCAGTACGACAGGTCAGTTGGTGTCATTTTCTACATATAATCAATTAATATAGTTCATAAGTACTAAAACTTGTGGCTCACATTGCTTGTCTCAAATCAAACGGTAGGACTGTATGGGTTATTTCACAAATTGATGTGTGTAGGATACTGTATTCAAAAATGCAGAGGGCAGTTTGTCAATATAATATTATCGCAATCGAATATTTTCTAGGAAAAGTCCGAAGTTCACCTTGAAATAGTTAGCTTGCTGGTTTTGGTTGCTTGAACTTTATTGAATTCTGCATAACTTTAGATATAATATAAGGTATTATCTTGAAATCGTAGGTGGTTGAAATCATTTGAATTATCTTGAAATCTAGGTACCTAAGTTCTAGCTATGTCTGGACATTACGGTCCAAATATTTGAATAATTGCCAAAATAGCCGCAGGTCTATAAAATAAACCTTATTTTCAGGAGTGTCCTAGATTCTGTAGAAAAAAAATATCAAGGAAATTTTAACCTCAGTTTTTGCGAAGTAAAGTATATTTGATGAATAGTACAATCTGCCAGCAGTTAAGCTGACAATCGTATTAAAACGTTATAGAATGCCAACCAGATGTAAAATATCACAAGAACACACACTCTCATAACATATTTGATACGTTCTAACGACCTTTTGAAGTTTGACAAAGACATTTAAGTTGGTATTTCTTTGTCCTAAAACAATAAGTGTAAGTTTAAACGTGTGCTTTGTGACACTTAGTATGTCAGGAATATGCCAGGTAATCAGTGACAGCTGACAAGGCTTTTGGACGAACCAGTGAAACATTGCTCTATACCTGGGTATTTATGACACCGAAGGCGTTAGATCTCCACTTAAAGTGTCAACTACATATTTAATAATAATCGATGGAATTTGATATACCATAGCTAAATGTTTTTTGTATTTGTCATTATAAAATCCTAACCCCCTTTGAGGATAAGACTTGATAAGATGTTTCTTTTTAGGCGTATCATTTCATTTGATTGCAGTGATTTTATGTATGATTATTTTGATGGACTTGTGCCCTTTGTTGTTTCCAATCGCCCGTCTAAAGTCTTTTAAGTGCATGATTCAGAAAAGTCCTATAGAGAATATTCAAAGCAGTTGCGACGTCACATGCAATAAATAACAAAGAATTGGTTGTCACTCGAGTGGTTGCAAATCATCGCCGCTTTGATTGCATTATCTTTTTTAGTAAAAAGTGACAGTCGGAAATTCAAGAAAATGTTGTTACAGGTATGTTTTAAAAACATGCTTATCCGTGTATCAAAATCATGGCCAACTTGTTCCTGCCAGCCTCCTAGTTTGTTGGACCTTCATAACAGATCAGATTTCAGTCCAACTTTGACAAGAACATCCCTAAATGGTATCATTAAGAAAGCCAAAGAAGCAAGGTCTTGGAATATGGGGATTCTTTTTGCATTGTGGGGTACCTCTTGTTGCTCCCCTTGCATGTGGGGAGGAAAAGAAGACAGGGAAAGACGCTTCTTTATGTGACTATCCATTTTCTAGCTGCAAGTCAAATGTTGCATGACACAGGATTCCCTCTTTTCATGTTTTCCGCCGCGGAAAAAGAGGACCTGGATGGGGAGGACATCGTTATACTTAAAAAGAATTAGACAATTGGTATCATGATCAGACAGCGGTCTGCGAGCTCTTTTGTGGGCTCTTTGAAAAACATCTCCTCTTCATGCTGCTTTGAGGCCAGCGGGAAAGTTTCTTTTTAAGTGATATCAGGAGGGGAGGCATACTTTACCTGGTATGGTTTATACCTACCTTATCTGGGAGATAGTCAACATGAGAACGGTGTATAATGAAAATAGCTGAGTCATGCCACGCCAGCTTAGCAAAATGATAACCTCATGTAAGCTGTTTCATCCCTATTAAATACTATTCGAACCTGTATCGAAATATCATACAATCTACCGCATCTTAGGTGTCGGACAGGACACTCAACGGAAATGAGAAATTTCAACATTGGAAAAACCACTAATTTTCTATTTAAAGTTCTATAAAAGAGACTTGCTTATCGGAAACGTTTCTTATCATTTCAATTTACCCCAACGGTTCCTTGTGATTCCTATGTCGAGGTACTTTGGTCACGTAGAAGAAATGTGCGTACATGTAAGTAGTATAGGGAAAATGCACTTTGGTAAAGGCAATGTAGTGACTATTGCGGGCATCAACTTGTGCTGTGTAAGATATACTAGGCTTATAAATTCAATTTTGTTGGATTTGCAGGCCTTTTTCCATGCGAACATTAAAATATTGTTGCTGTTGTTGTTTTTGCTGTTGTTGAGCAAAAGTCACAGATGGCTGCCCATTTGGTTTTACTGACAGAGATATACTACATGTATAACGTTACATGAATAGGAAGAAAGTGGGTTCCCTGAGTTCTAGTTAATGTTTCTTCAATTGAATGATGCAATATGGTAACCCAGAGCTTAATATCATAGATATTTTACATTGGTATTTTATGTTTGTCTTGTTGAAGGTCTCTTAGAATCTTCTTTATAAGTGCGCTGTTGCAGAGCTCCAAGTACCAATGGTTGATTAACCCTTTCAATAATCTTTTGCTGTATCGTTCCGTTCCTCATCATATATCCTTTTCTATTTCACAAAGGTATTCCCTATTTCTTTCCCTCTTTGTTTCCGTCTAGAAGGTTCCAGCTTATCCTGCTTGTTTTTCTTTGTCCGTCTTACTTAGTTAGCATTTCTGTTTCAATGTTGGGCTATATGCGTCGATCCCACTCAGTCTTTTACTGACTCACATACTACTATCAAACAGCCAGTGAAGTACAAGGAATGCGGTGCGTCCTTTAAATGATATTTGAGTGATCTTTCCGTAACATTTAGACCCAGTTACAACTATCAGTCAAAGCACGGTTCTGGGGGAAGAAGAAAGAGAGTTGTGGTGTTCTGAGAGTGACGCTTGTACGAGTTCTACACTATGTAAAGAACTTAGATTAGGGAGAATGGGTGTTCAGGAGTCTATGCATTATTATTCCCGGATGCGCCACCTAGATGCTGTTATTATGTGGTTCAGGTTGACCATTAGACTTTAGACAAGATTTTCTTTAACTAATCAGGCTAATTAGATGTATTTTTTCCGACTGTTGTGAAATCACTGAAAAAAAAGGGATGCTCAGGTGCTAATGCCTTATGTGAGAGATAAGATCAATAATTGTAAGACACCAAATGCGTCAAATTGGACTAACAAGTTACAAAAATATGGCCCTTAGAGGTTCAGTTCAATTAGCTAGAGCCCTTCTTCTAGTACTCAAAAAAATACTAGAAAGAAATGGTCAGTCTATGTTTACATGATCGTAAGTGTTTTGATCACGTTTGCGCTGAGGGAATTAATGACACCACCTCAATTGGTCTTCAATTAAGTATATACAAGCATTTTCCTCCTGAATTTTAGACCAACCCGCCCCCTTGGTCCAAAGTACAGGAACGTACACTAATTTTCCTGAATTTCACCTCCACCCTTTAATCCATACTTAATGGAAGGCCCCCAAGGAATGTAAGTGAACAGTCTCTATTATTACAATCTCTCTGTAATAATACTATGTGAACGTCTTTGATTGGGATCAAGCGGTGGGCCCGCAGTAAGAATCATCACGAAGCGGTGGCCCCACCCACATTTTGGGAGGAGAAACCGCTGGGTAGATGGAAGTTTAAAAAGTCCTTTAGTGTGCAAGGTCACGCCTAAAACCTCTCTGTGAGAAAAAAGCGACACAACCGGATGACACATCATTGGAGCCTAACTCCGCCTGAATTATCATATCGCCTCTCACAGCCTAATGGCAAGCCATCTTCGCTTTCATTTGAAGTCCTCTATCAGTCTATTTGAAGTCTTCTATCAGTACTTGTGTCAGATATATTACAAAGTCAATGGTATATGCACTAGATGAAGTGTATTGTGCCCATTTGTGTGTGTATTCTTTTTTCTATAAGGTCTGTTTTTCCCAATACTCCTAACAGGTAATTTTACCTACAAAGCACTTCTCCTATGTACCAAGTGTATTAAATGGATATGGAAGTGCATGAAAAAAGTTGTACATAGACTTGAAAAACTGATCTTAAAACACTGACTCCGCCCCAATGTATATTTATAAGAAGAAAAAGAAAGGTTCAAACCAACACAACAAGAGGGCAATGCTTTTCATTCCATGCCCTCACGAAAAAAGCCAATCTTTGTTAGGTACACTTACTTATACAAAGTCATAAACCTCGTTTGAAACAGTGAGCCTGGGGTGAGCACCTGCAGTGCAGAAGGTGTGCTGAGTAAGTTCAAAGAAGCAGAGTGCAGTTCAAAAGCTCCCCTGCCCCAGCCGCCCCTACCTGGCTCGTACGGCTGGCTAGGTAGCTGCTGGCAAGAAATGTAAAGAATGCATTAAGAAGAGATCAAAGCTGGGCGCAAGCACCCTGTCCTCGGAGCTGATCAGGTGTGTCTTTTACTTAGAAACCTCCCAGATTAAGCCATATGGGACACTTAAGTGCAAGCACAAACTGAATTTTAAAATGTACGCGGGATGTGGAGTGGTTAGGGTGGTGGCGTGAGGGAATTGTCTGAGTTGTGCTACACTGATCAGGTGTGTCTCTTACTTAGAAACCTCCCAGACTAAGGCATATGGGACATTTAAGTGCAAGTGCAAACTGAATTTTAAAATGCATGTGGGATGTGGACCAGTCAGGGTGGTGGCATGAGGGAATTGTCTGAGTTGTGCTTCACTGATCAGGTCTGTCTTTTACTTAGAAACCTCCCAGATTAAGCCACATGGGACACTCAAGCACAAGTGCAAACTGAATTTTAAAATGTATGAGGTATATGGAGTGGTTAGGTTGGTGGCATGAGGGAATATACTGAGCTAAATTTGACTGATCAGTGCTTAGAAACCTACCAGATTAAGCCATATGGGACACTTAACCCTTTAAAGACGCCAGTATCTCTCAGGCATCACCACCTATTGACACCTGTATCTCTCAGGCATCACCAGGCCTAGACGACAGATGCCTGAGAGATACATAGTACATATGTCAGAATTGTCAATTTGATGCTTAATATAATTATATCAAAAACTTTTTTTTCTTTTTAAAAAGACTGGAATGGACCATATTATAATTTATCTGACAATTGACATTTAGGAAAAAATTATTTATATTCATGTTTTTGCTTCTTATTGGACTAATTTAAAACTTTATGGTGTCAGTGGCGTCCTTTGGACATATTCCCTCAGTTATTTGGTGTCTATTTTGCACTATTTGAAAATTTTGTGGAGTCTTGAAAGGGTTAAGTGTACGCAAAAACTAAATTTCAATACATATAATGAGGCAAGGCGGTCCGGTTGGTGGCATGATTGAGTCTGCCGAGTTGCATTTGGGTGTTAAGGCATGTCTTTTAGTTACTTAGAAACCTCCAAAATAAAGGGTATTTTTTAAATGTACACTTTTGCCAGGGATGTGGAGGGGTCGGGGAGTGTTGGTATGAGGTAATCAGCTGAGTTGGACGTCAACATGGACTTTTACTTAGAAACTCCTCAGATTAAGCCAGTTGGGACATGAACAAGTACACATGCAGCCAGGATGTGGAATGGTTTGGACATTGGTGGCATGAAGGAAATGGCTGAGTTGTACTTGATTACTTACGTGCGTCTTTTACATAGAAATCTCCCAAATTAAACCAAACAGGACGCTTATGTGTGTGAAAACTGAATTTTAAAATGAGCACGAGCAAACCTGAGTGGATGGGGTGTTGATATGAGGAGTTGAACTTCAGCAACGACTCATCACAGAATCATCACAGCATACTTTCTTCCGCCATCTATTTCCATGTTTCCCATGTGAGTTCTTTTTTCACCCTCACTCTTCTTCACCTCAGCAATGGACATCCCAGAAACGATAGATAATAATAATAAAAAAACAGCAGCACAGAACTGAGGGAACAAACTCGCTGGGGCCCTGGTGCCGGGCTTATAAAACTCAGCCCGTCCTCACACGCAAACCATCGCTGTTCTTTGAAGGTGTGGAATTTTAGAAAGACTACGTCAGAGAAGTAGGGGTTGTCTAGGTGTGGGAGTCGTCAGATGTTGGGTCTTTCAAGTGTTTTTCAGAGGAGGGCCTCAAAAGTGACCTTCATTGTGTGATCAGCCCCAGTAGCGTGCTTGCCCCCTTCTTGTTGTTATTAATTCCCCCGCCGGCCGTGGAGGAGGCCGCCCTGGAGAAGGTGGTGGGAGTAGTCCTTTCATAACCTAGATACCTCTTGCAAAATAGTTTGAGCACCAAGGGGACTTGGACATAACTACAGTCTAGGTGGTGTGTTGGGAGCACCCAGGAGGACACTCCTGTTCAAGGCTTAGTCTGTCGCAGCAGACCCACTGTTTCCCAGTGTGAGTCTGTACACCAGCAACCATTTTAGGTGGGAATTCCATCCTGCATCCCAGCATGCTTTGGGGCCGCTGTTTTATGGCAGGGAGGACCATAAACCAGCCAGCAGCCCAATAATCATCAAAGGGATTCCCCATGCCATTTATAGAGGACCAATAAAAATTATTATTAACAGGTTTGAAGTGGCCAATATAAGCTATGGACTGTTGTGGGTGTACGGACCCATTATGTAATTGCTAATCTGGGTCAGAACGGACTAGTTCAAGGCTCTGAGAATGTCCTCCTCTCTCCGAAAGTACTCCTTTTCTGGATGCTTTTGTGCTCTTTTCTGAATGTTTTTAGGATTTAAAGTCCCTTATACAATAACGGGCTTACCTTCTAGGGGCGGATACAGGATTTTGAAAAGGAGGGACCCAGATATATGCTGAGTGGTTAAAGGTTACGCAAATGCTCGCACGTATGCCGTATACCTCCCTCTTTTCCAGTTTAAACCTCAACTAAAAAGGCGGAGGGGGAGGTTTGTACCCTCTGGATTCACCCCTTACTACATGAAAGGATATATTATGCTCAATCAAGAGCTTGATTGTACATAGAGCACAGCTGGGTTGTTCTGATATGCCCCTTGGTGATCAGTGAAGCCTATAATATTGCTGTATTGCTGTCACTCTCATGCCGAAAGTAAATGTAAAACATACAGATTAGCGTATAATGCCCTTTAACTGTAGAGCTTCCAAATTAGGATTAAAAAAGACACAGACCAAGATTGAGTGTTCTTTAACATAAGAGCTGTTAGGTTCTAAGTTGTACATATGGCAACTCCCTTAATACTTAGCTTTTGTTTTCTTCTACATATTGCTAATTTATCCCCAAAAAGGTGTTAAAGGGCAATCTGATTCTTGTTTAACAAACTTGTACGCGGGTTTTTCTGCTGCATCAGCACATTATCACGTCATAGAGTTATGTGATAATACTGTACCCTGTTTTCCCCAACACTATACCTGGGCCAAAACATTTCTCAAGGGCACGAGGGGATCCGATGTTATTGTCATCCGCACACTTTAAAGGAAAAGATGTGAGGGGTGTTTCTTGATACCTCAGCCGTCGAAGTTTTATACCCATTTCATGTCGGCGTTGCAGTTTGGATAATTAGTCCCTGTAAAGTTCAGACCCATGTAAGGAAATACCCCTCTTCCCCTCTCATCATTGTGAGCTTTACCTTTCCGACTGTCGTTCTCTACCAAAATACGTCTAATACTAGGGTAAAAAGACTTCAGAAGGGAGTTTTTTCATCGCCGCTACATTATGCCGCGCTGTACTGGGACTACAGAAAAGGTGTAGTATTGTGTTCTAATTTTCTTTCTAGGCTTAGACATCAGAAAACTAAACCAAAGGGCTGCTCTGAAGCAGTGTGTTATTTCTCCCCCACCCCTTTCTCGTTTTTGATGTCGCGGGCGTTTTTTCGCTCACTGCTATTTTCAGATGGGAAACATCAAGGGACATCAGAGCGTACCAAAACAAAGATGGCGGCATGCCTCCCTAAGAGGTCCGCGCACGGCACCTTGCTTTCTGTAAGTCGGCGGATTTTGTGTAAATTATACCCCCCTCAGACACTTCATAATGCCTCTCCGAGTCTCTCTAGGCCTGATTTTTTCAACTTTGTTCCTTTCATGCTTTTGTTCTCTGCCGGTCTTGTTGCGAAGAAGGACTTTTGTACTGCCTCTCTCTGTCTCATTTTTATCCTATTTCATCCTTTCTCCCGCCATCCAAGCAGGCAAGCAAGCAAGGAAGGCTCCAGTCTCTTTGCGCTGCCTTTTTCCTCGCCTTTCTTCTTGATTTTATTCAAAGGGGACTCAATAGCACTAGTTCCAGCGGGACGCTTTGATAAGGAATAAAAGATCATGGGCGAGGATTGATTAAATAAAGTGCAAGAGATCAAATGGGAGTTCTTTGCCTTTTTGCGGGCCAGCGATTCCTGTGACACAAAGAAAATGCTCTATTGCTTCGCCAAGAGGCGGGTCTGTGTGGTGCTATGCCTGCCCGTGTGTCATCTAGGTCTTCACAAGGGGGCTAGATACATATAGATACACGTTCTCAAGGGGTGGATACATATAGATACACATTCTCAAGGGGCGGCGAGTCGCCGAGGGGCCCTCTGTAGGTAGGCTTGTCACAAACAGTCTACAACCGCAAAGCTTTGCAGTCAATGAGGAATGATTCTAGCTGTATAGGCCTATAGAATAACAATGTGATGTTATATACAGACTATATGTATATTCTAATGACTGTATGGACAAGAAGAGGGTTGCTAGATCAACTGAATATCTTGAGAGTCAAGGTTATAGCAAATGAGAAGAAAGTTTGGTTTATTAGTGTTCCATATATATATGCGCCTTTTAAAGGAGCTTTCAGTAGTTATATTTTCATATGTTCTTTTGAAAATGTATCAGATAGTTGTCACGCTATTCTGTTTAATAGGCTATGGTAGTATATCGACTGGGAACTCAAAGATGCAACTTCTGTTGACTTGATGTTGAAATGAGGGTCATGAGTAAAAGAACTCTTTATAAGAACCCCCAGTAACAACTAAAAACGACCGCCACCCCCTCCCAACACCCCAACATTAATAACCAGACCTTACAAAAGAAACCGATCTCCATAAGCCGATGCTACAGGTTTCTTAAGCCAAGCTTTGCCTTTCCGTGACTCTGCATTGCTTGCCAGAAGTTTGTGGCGGGTGTAATTCAATCGGATGGCTTCAGTGGGGGTCTTCAGTTGGTGGCTTCAGTCGGTGGCTTCAGTCAGTGGGTTCGGTAGTTGGCTTCAGTAGGTGGCTTCAGATGGTGGCTTCAGTCGGTGGCTTCAGTTGGTGGCTTCAGTTCCTGGCTTCATTGAGTGGATTCAGTTGGTGGCTTTCAGTTGGTGGCTTCAGTTGGCAGCTTCCGTGAGTGGCTTTAGTCAGTGGCTTCACAAGGTGGCTTCTGTAGGTGGCTTCCCTCCACTAAACCCCAGCCACAGTCAAGTGGGGCCCCCAGCCTGTGGCCCTAAACCCACAAAATCGACACGTCAGCTTTGACATTTCAAAAATTTGACATGACAACAAGGGCCTTTGCGACAGCAACATAACCTTCTTTAATATATGAACATGGGACATGAGCATTTCTCGAATTTGACTTGCAACATTGGGAATAATAAGCGACACCAGTATGTGACATAAGCATTTTAAAAATCGAAATGGGACATTGTGACCACCGCTCCATGTCCCTCCAGTCTGCCTTTGACGACTACACAGGACGGGATAGAGGTGGGGTCGGAGGGGGTGGGGGTGTACTAAGAGAGAAGTCGGCCAGTGGCCGTGAGGGGTCTTTGATTGTTCCCATCAAACGGACAGCGCTCGGCCAACCAGAGAGACACAGAGACTATATATGGGACAAAGATCTTAGCTCAGGAAGAATGGGCACTCATTGGCCTGGGTGTTATCATTCACTGGTGCGCCACCTAGGTGCTTGTATGATCAGTTTGGGTTGTGTAATATTAGATGTAGAGTCACAGCACAAAAGGCTTACTTTCATTTCAACCAAATTACTGACATAAGCAATGACCGCCATATATGGTTATACCACACTGGTTTGATTCGTCTCAGCAGCAAGGAAGTTATATGATTGCCAGAAGGAATGAGTCTACAGTCTCTACAATAAAAAGTCTCTGACAAAGGGACATAGATGCCGTGGAATACAGTCTCAGGACATAGTTCTACGGCCAGCTTTTTTGTCTATGACGACTTCTTCCACATATGCAATGATAGCAGATATTACCATGTTGTAGTGGCTTCCTTTATTTAGGTCATAGTTTTAATTTAACAGCCAGATCATGAGGAATATATAAGAGTACTTCTTTTGAAACACTCATTGGTGGCTGATGATTTGGCAATAAATAACATGGTGTCTAAAATGGAAGGTTCAGCAAATGGGGACATAATGTTCGCATTAATATCCAGTTTAGAAGCATCCATATTACATTCAAATGTTTCCACACCATTGCCAATTCTTTGATCCGATCAACTGAAATGGATCCTCTTTTAAATTTGCAAAATATAGTGCTCGCCAAAATAGCATAGCGTGGATTCTATCTACAGTGTTGTCCATACGGAGCTTTGAGACAAAAACCTCGACTGTGGGACCGTATTACAAACGGATTTATCGTGTTTGAGGTGTGTTGCAAATGCTCGTCTACTCAAATATTCCCACAGAAGTTGTTGGCCTATATGAAGGCTTTGTTCCTTTAAGGTATTGAACTTTTAAAGTGTGAATGTAATGTATGCTCTTGTACAGTTGTTTGCTTTCAATATCGCCCATCAGTAGTTCTGACAGGCAGGCAGTGTATGTATGGGGCTTTGAGTGTTCTTCACAAAGAACAACAGTCAGAATAGATTTGCATTTGTCCCAACTGTCAGAGTAGATTTGCATATGACTCAACTATCAAGATAGATTTGTATCATAAGGCCTTGTATATTATGAACATATATATTCAAGGCATATGTTAAGAATCATGTGCAATTTCGTCAAAGCTTATAATGTTCATACAATTAAAGGAAATATCAAACATATGTGCACGAATTTGACACAGCATTTATAAAGGCATATATACATATCGAAAATCATAAACAATTTTGGCAATAGCTCAAAATGTTTGTACATTCGAAGGGAATATAGATAGATCTGTCCCACAAAAAGTACCTCTTGTTATTCCAGTTTGACATGATTTTGCAATTATGATATGTTTCCCATGCATATAAAAAAGTAATGTCGTGTATCAAATCTCCAAGAGATCTTTAATACTAACCGCAAATTACAGGTTACCTTCAAACGGTGCCATATTCTTTTAATTATGCACTTTGTACGAATTTTGCTCAAAGTAATTTTTCTTTTCAAATTGGTTACTTTGATTATCAAAACCGATAGAGGACCAAGCTTGGCAAAAACTAAGTTTGCATGTGGGCCTCTGAAGCTAGCTAACCTTCTCTTGGTATTGGCTAAGAGTAGGAAAAATTCAGAAAGGAAAACTAGCTTCAGATGTTTTGTCTTCAAAGGAAAGACTCCACAAAACACGCAGACTATCAAGACCAGCAGTTCTCGTGAGAAGCCCCGAGTTTGTCTGTGAGGTTCCCAGGTTGCCAACTTGTCAGTAACTTTTTCACTTGGATGACATTGTTACCAACATCAGGGTACATACTGATTACGTTTGATCTCTGGACGGCGAACTGTGGTAACTTTTTCATGTTCTAATGGTTCGTTTCTTCCTAAATGTCATGGAGAAGTTCTGTAATTGAGTTATTTTGGATAATGTAGACATTGCTTCACTGTGGTTTCTTTTCCAGCAGAGTACATAAGCCTATGACATATAATGCGTTTTTGATATGGCTTGCGATCTTTATGAAATAGGAATTTTGTTATCACCATATATATGTATATATAGATATGTATATATAGATACTGATTTACAAAGAGGTAGACCAAGTGATTTAGACACTTGATAACACCATTTAGTCTATCGTCCCAGAGTCACAACGGTGAGAGATGAGCCTCAAGAAATGACTTTCAATTGTATAATAATAATCTTTTTTTAACAAATAAATCAAAGATCTAATATAAGGCCTGTAAGTACCATTCTTGCTAATTTGCACAAACACGTAGGCTTTTGAGGACGAGCTGTACAAGTTTCATTTACGTTTTCAAAATTCGACCACTGAATATACAAAATTATGTTTGGTCAAATTTTATGTGCTATATTACTGCGCGAAAAAAGGGTATGTTCATATTTACCTTTCCAGGCAACCATTAAAGATTGTAGGTAGGACGAATCACGCAATCATCTCCCTTGTCTATCCTTTAGGATGAAAACTACATCAAACCAGTCTCTGGACAGTGCTGTTTATAAGTCGGTAATCATAGCAGGCGCGGATCCAGGAATTCTTTTTTAAAAAAATAGGGGGGGGGGGTGCCCATGTTAAAGAAAAGTCCCGGCGCCCAGTCCGGGGGCCCTAGTTTTACATTTAAAAATGCCTTATGTTTCCCCAGGGGCGGATACAGAATTTTTGAAAGGGGAGGATCTAAAACGACGTGCATTCACGCCTGTATACGCGTGCGACATTTTCCCCTCTTTAATATGTAGTTTAGGGGTCCACCAAAAGGTGGGGCAGTCAGGACCCCCAGGACCCCCCTTCCCCCTGGATCCGCCTTTGTTCCCCCTCTAAATCCTTTCCTGCATAGGGTTAAATTGACAGGTTTCGAACAGGAATTGAATAACATGTTATATTTACGTCGTGGCTGGGTAAGTAGAGTTGATTAATAACAAGGAACAACAGGTGGTTTTGGTTTGAACATTAATAAATAGGAATATTTATTTTTATCCCTCCAATTACATCGACTCTAAAAATTAAAAATCTGCCGCGATGTGGTCAGTATGGTGGCTGGAATGCAAATGACCAACGGTTTTGGCCTGGCAATTTATATAGTGAGCATACAACAATTCGCCATAGCGATGGTTATGGGGGCCACGCCGTCACACCTCTCCGAAATAGATAATTTGACATAGGTATCGCTATACAAATTAAATACATTTCTTCTTTCTTTTTTCCCATACAGGAGCTGGAGAACACCATCTCCTCCCTCAAGTCTCAGGTGGTGTCCCTCCAGCAGCGGGCCCAGATCCTGCAGGAGGAGGTGGAGATCAGGTCGGCCTTCTCCAGTACCCACCACCTTGGCCACAGCCTGGGCTCCACCCTCGGCTCCAACGCCTCCATCAAGAGCAACGTCTGATTCAGGGGGGTATGGGTAGAGTCATATATTGGGGTATAATAATGTCAAAACAGGAATAATAGAATGGAGAAATAGTTGCACAAGGTCTTTTTTTTTTATTCAGAGCCACATCTTACAAAGGAAGTTTTTCATGTAGATGATTATAATAGAAGATGGGAACAAATCAATACATATTAATTACAAAATAATAATGATAATGATAGTGGTAATAATGGGTGGTCACAAAATAGCATTGAGACATATAAATGAACAGTTCTATTAGAACAATGAGAGTTTATAGTATAGTGGTCTTGGTATTGTCTTGGTGTAACTGAACAATTTCATTCAGTTTTGTTTTGTTCTGATTTTGTTCTATTTTTTTATGGGGAAGTATTTTATATGTTTTTATTCCTTAAAAGGGTCACGGTATTGAGAACCAGGAATAGCTGAGTAGGGAACGGTAGAGTATGATAGAATTATCTTTATAAGTCATAATGGGATAGTAAAATGTCTAGACAATGTTGAGATATTGCTGCTGTACAATAATATGTTTCGAATGGGTCGAGAAGTGGTGTAAATGACGTGTCAATATGGTTAAAACTTAACTGGCCCATCCTTGACATTGTTCTGACAGATATAAAAACTGGTCATTGCTACAAAAGAATTTTTAAAATGTAAAGAAAAGTCAGCCCGTGCAAATACCTTTAATAACATATCATCACATGCTGTCTTATGCGATTGTTGTATCAAATCACAAAGAAGACAATTGTTTCTCTTACCTCATGAATAATTTACTTTATATGCATTAAGAATTAATTGTCCAGTCTTCATTTGACCTAACAAAAAAACTGTCTAGTCATAAGAAGTGCCCTTTGACTCATGGAAAAGACCGGAGAAATCCGGTTGTGCAGGCTTAGTGCATACATTTTAGAAGCCTATATGATAAATAGTAATTACTTAAAATAGCTATTGTATTTAGGACGTATAGCAGTACAACTGAAATATTAGAGAAGTGTCACTTCTGTTAGTATTAATGCCACGTCCTGTAAGTATTAATGGAAATGCTTCATTTGATATAGGAATTTAAGTTATGTATGCAAAGAGGAAAATAGCAGTGACGCTTTTTTTAAGGATAGCTGCCATTGTTCTTATGTATTGAAAAAGTAAGGTCATACCCATAGATCAACATCATTTCGCTTAATAGATCTTTCTATTAATCACGCCTGCCAAAGAATTAAGGCGGATTTCGTCAGAAGCTATGGGACCGACGTCATTTTTTGATGCTAGATGTTTTTGTACTTTTATATCTGGTTGAAAAACAACTGCTGGGTCAACTTCACAAACATACTGCTGCTATATATTGAATGCAGTTGACATTCGCGCTGTGATACCGCCTTTGAAAATCTCCAGGAAGCCATCGACTTCCTGTCACCTCATCCTCTCATGTTTTCGCAAACATGTAAAATGACCATTCCACAGCAGGCAATCGGTCATTTTATCTTTTCCCTTTTTCTCCAGAGAAGGGCCAGTGTCATTTAGAATTGTCACGACCAAGAATCAGATGAAATCCCAAAACAATGTGGTTACAAACGACTTATGCTGTTTTGAAGGTCGCCCCCTCTCTATCATGTGCTTGCAAGAAGGTGCGGGTGTGTCAGTGTCAAAGGAAGGGGAAAAATGTCAATAAGTATAAAAAAGATGAACACAATATCGGTTTAGAGCAGCCATCTAGGTCCAGGCGCTTAGATGAAATATCAATTGCCTTAATAGGTACTGAAAAGACATCCTAAAATAGTTATTTACAGGCCAACATCAAAGAGAGGTGGGTGTGATTTCATAAGCAGCAAGAGGAAAGATGGCTTTTAATTGTTAATAACGACATCAAAAGAAAAGACCATGTGTTTTTTTGTATAGAAATAACCGATTACTTTGACTTAATGTAAAAAGAACTAGTTATGTTGAAAAACGTGCAGATGCATTGATATTAGTTGCGAAGACAGATCCATAATTATGTTTGTCATGCTCTGGAATAATTGCCAAAGCAAAAGTGTCCAACAATAAAAATTAATGTTAGAAGAGGTTATGAAGAAACAAGTGCTTTTACCATGTTACATTTTCATGAACAATAGCCTGCTCATGTAATATGCCTTAGTTTGTATATTATGAAATAGTGATAGAATTAACGTTCCCTTAACGTTCTAAACTGTTTTTATCAACACATGTACATTTATTCTATTTATCTTGGATAGCTCAAGTTTTATATTTTGTAGCTTACAATGAACTTTCTAATGCATTGTCAACTGTCAATATTATATCATTCTGTTGAGATTAGAATATTATGTGCAACGCCAAATGAATTAGCACTTACATCATTTTCATTTTTGTATTATAAAACGAAGGAAATAAATTTTGTACATATAAATCGATTGTTTCTTTCTTCTACTTGTCTATGCATACTTCTAATTATACGCATTCAATCATCATAGCAGTTGGCAAAGACGGCTGAAGTCAATCAAATTAAATCAATTTTAACCCTACATTTCTAATGAGTATTAAATGCTGAGGTGGATGGGGTCCTAGATAACTTATAATAATGCGCACATAACTATGCATAGGCAATTCCAACTTATTTTGCATATCTTACACATGTATATATATAGTTATTTATAGTGTCGGGTGTACCCCTCAAGTGCCCCCCTCACTTTTTCCCCAATTTAGATTCTTTTAGTATAAACCTTTAGTCCCCGAAAGCGCAGGCCCGTAGCCAAGGGGGAGGAGGGTTCGGGGGGTCCATACGAACCCCCTCTTGGACGAACCTTCCTTTGAAATAATATCAGGACTTATATGGTCCCAACAAATAAATAAAAATATATATATTAGCCCAAAACTCAAAAAACGACCCACCCCCCTTTGAAAAAAAAACTATCAGTCAAAAAACGACCCCCCACCCCCCCCCCCCCCCCCCTCTCAAAAGATCTGGCTACGGGCCTGATGTGGAAATCTTTACATAAGGGCGCCCCCCACCTTTTTTTCTTTAAGAAAAAAAAAGAGGGAGGGTTTGATTCCACCACTGGTTACATATGCCTATATACACAATTATACATTTTTATTTATTATAGACTAAGTACAAAACACTAAATGTGTGCGCCTCCTCCCCCTTCCCGTGTGTCGTGCCTGCACGCATTCTAGGTGACCGGGCCGTGGGAGTGGGACAATAGAGATCCAGGGGGCTGTTTGGTGGGACGCTGGGCCTCTGTGGTTCACATCAAAGACACCGCCCCTCTTTGGGTCCTGTTTACAGGTGGACAATACAGAGCCGGTCCCCGCCCCCCTACCCTGACCCCCGGCCACCTTTTGACCCTCTACCTATGATCTCCCCGAGCTGCTCCCGCTTAAACCCCTCTATTAAGAGCTGGTGCATGTGCAAAGGGAGCGCAGTAGAAATCCAGGTTTTCCCACGTTTTATCTATGCTTATTTAGCTGCTAATTGCTTTAATTTTTTGCATGAGGAGAACAATGATCTGCGATTGGTGTCGTGTATAGGCTTACATATAATTATGTTTATAATGTCAGCGCACATATACCTAGTTCTTTGTTTTTTTAAATCATAAGAGGGTGATCCACCATGCGATTTTGGGTCGATTCTGAACCGATTTTTAAAATCGGTTGGTCAAATAAAGTGCTTTTTTAATGAAAGGTGCAATTAAAAAAAACTTATCAAAAAGGTCAATTTGACCAGAAAAAATAATTTCACATCTATGAATTTTAAATGCATGATACGAAAATCTGTTGGCGTTTTGTCGCATAGTGGATCACGGGCTCTATAGAAGACATCGGTCAGGGGAAAACATTAAAGGTGTAATCGTACCACCCCCGCCCCCCACTTTCCCATTACCGCTCCTCTGTGAAATCACCGACTACTTTGCAGGACAAACAAGATGGCCGCAACCGGAAGCGACTGAAGCCGACAAGGGGACGCTAAAGTGATACCGATGAAAAGTGGAAGCGCCCCGAATCAAAGCGGGAAGCGGCCAATGTCCGCAGGGTGATGGCACACATGTGACCGCAATTTAACCATTTTGTTTAGGGAACACCCCCTTTTTTCTTCACAAATAAAACCCTTGTTTCCCCTACAATTTACACCCAAAAGATGGTTGTAAAAGGGATAGTATTGTAGAAGAGGCGTGTGTTTGGCTCTGCAAAACATCACGGCGGTTGCAGTTCAAGCGCAGCGACGTTATAATGTCGTCTGCGGCGGTTTGAAATTTGCGCGGGAAAAGTGGAGAGTGGATGTCGTCTGCTGGTGATTAGAGGCGGTGCCTTTGATCTGCGGCTCGCGTGTCTTTCACACCTGTGCCAAGACGACGGTTTGAAAAACAAACCCTCCCTTCGTCCTGCTCGGGGATCCGACATGGCGGGCCCGGCGGGCTGGATCAAAGAGATCTAATGAAAGCCCCTCACTCCTGTCCTGCCTGCAGGCCGCCATCAAAGCGACCCCCGGCCGTATGTGAGGCTACATATGTTGCGTGGGGGTAAAGGGACGGTCATTATTTATGTGGGAGAGTGAGGGTTGTTGCCGAGGGGGAGCTTTATAATCAGGGGGTCAACAAACCCTTTGTCCGATTCTGTCTAATGAAAAGGGTTTTTTTCCCGCATAGAGTTCCCATTCATTTCTCGAGGGTGGTTCGTTGTTTTACAATGAGACTTACTTTCTAGATAGAACACTCATGATAAAACTCATAAACATTTCTAACCTATGAAGAAATACATTATTTCTATTATGAAGCTTCAGAATGGCTCAGTTGAGCACATTTGAGTTTATTTTGGAAAATTAATAATGACCTTCGATTGTAAACAATAGGCCTAAATCCATTTGTTATACGCTATGCCATATAGACCTATACAGTGCTGGCAGAATTTGTTTGTCTATTGCGAAATTTCGACCCGTATGAGAAAACCGCCCCCTCTTCCAAGTCAAAAACCTATACTATCTTACGCCCCAACGACCTAGGTGTAGTCTTTAAATGCCTTATATAGGATGTATCAATATAAAACATATATATGTGTGTCCTTTTGGCAGCCAGTGGTCACCAGACAACACTGCACCTATCCCCCCCCCCCATCCCCCCCCCCCCCGCCTAAACTTAACCCCACCAGACTTGAGCCCTCATCCCCTCTTCCTCTGTTCTCCTCCAATCACCTATCCCATCGGTAAATTGTCGTCTGCCAGAATTCCATAACTTTGGCGGGTCCGGAAAGCGGACATAATCAGCTGCTTTGATGTGACTAAACACTCCCAACCGTCGGCTCCTTTTGATGTTCCATCCCCAGTAACGCAGCTAATTAATTTGGCTCAAAAACAAAAGCGCACTTCTTAATTACCATTCGCGGCGATTTGCCTTTTAGGTGGTTATTTCTCTGAAGGAGAAAAGAGAGCGGGAACGGAGTGGGGATGGGACCTCTCCTTTCACTTTGAAAATCGGACTTTGATGAGCGATAATATCAAAGACGACACGGTTTCCTCCAGTAGTTCCTCCAGTCCCTCAATCCTCCCAGGTATGCCGGAGCCTGGAGGAAGAAGGTAATGATGGAGGGGGGAGAAATCAAGAACGGCCGGGAAAAGCTGATGTGTCCTTTGACAAGAAGAGACGCAAAGGAGATTTGGAGAAGAGCGTCCTAAAGGCCAATATAAGCCCGACACTTAAGGTGCGACAGCTTTAAACTCTGGTTACGACAAACAAGCCTTTTGAGGACTTCATGTAGCTCACCACTCATGTTTTCCGTTTAAGTCCGTTCAATTCTAATCTAAACCCAACATGCTTTTTCCTGGAGATTGGGGCCCTTGATGGGGGGTGGGGGCGATGTCGCATGTCGAAGTTAAGAAATGGCATTGTCGCCCTGTCGAATTTTAGAAAAATAACGTCGCCCTGGCGAATTTAAGGAAAAGCCATGTCCCATGTCACTATAAATCCCATGTCGCATATCGCTATGGCCTAAAAACGGCCATGTCACCGTGTCGAATTCAAGGGTCTAGGGCCCCGAGATTCTATGTGTCATTTTGCTTTTGTGATGTACTTTTCGGGAAGCAGATTAGGTTGAATGTGTTAAACCGTGAATTTAAGGAACCTATATGGGTGTACAGTGAAATATGTGTACGTTTTGTATTTGTGGCCGTGCGTGTCGGGGGGGAGGGGTTGTATGTGTGTCTCTGTGTGTTTTCTGCTGTACATAAAATACCTGTACTACATGTTAATTGATGGTACTGACTACTCTGTTACTTAAATCTAATCATTAACGACAAATCGGAGCACAATATGCTCTAGTCTTCATGCTCGAACATCAGTATTACCTATTGAAAACCTCAGGAAAGATTCCTCTCTTATCAATGTTGTTAGGTTTCAAGCGGTCGAATTCAGGAGCGAGTGGAATTTTTACTGTGCCCCATGGCATTGCAATGACAATCAAAACAAGCTGAGGGCAGGGCCACCCAGACCTAGAATCTGAGGGGGCTCTGGGAAAATCTGAGGGGGTTTCAATCAAATCTTAGGAGGGTTCCAGGTAAACCTGACGGGGTTGATAGTAATTCAAGAGATATTCCAATAAAATCTGATGGGATTCCAGATACAAATTATTTTTATCAAATTTGCTGTTTTATTTTCCCTGACCTAAACTTTTCACAATTTAAGGGGTTCCACCCCACCCCCTCAAGCTAATGGGTAAGGCATTAGAGGGTGGGTCTTTAATGTCTCAAACCAAAAGAACCCAAATAGATGGAGCCCACATTGATTCAAGTCGTCAACTTAGTCCTAGTAAGTTCAAGCAATGCAAGAAAGACAGGTTCTTGTTTCGTGCGGAAGGCGTACTGTGGAAGGCGCAGACTGACTCAAGGGCACTGGTCCCTTTCCATGCTTTGATTGCTAGAAGTCCTAAGGACTGCGATCATTGATGAAAGTTAGATCTGAGCTCTTTGTCTCCCTTCTGTCCCTGACTTTGGGCAAACTTCAAAGGAGTCAGTGGCATGCGCGCAAAGAATTTGGGATTATATTAAAGTTGGGCTCCACTCATCATCAGTGGAGGAGGGCGCGCCTCGAAAGGCCGCATACGAGTTGGAGCATATCAAAGGTTTTGACTCTCTCAAGGTCATATAAGTACAGCTTTATGGTAAGATGTAAATCAGGTTGTGGTATGGTTGAACTGAGTTACCATCTCATTACAGTTACAGGGGTTTGAGGTTGGGGTTTGGGTGTGTTTAGAGGTTTGTTAAGTCAGGGTAGTGCTTTAGATGTTTCTAAGGGAAACTTTTCCAAATATCTTGACAACCCAGGGGCGGATACAGGATTTAAATCATACGCTAAGTACTAAAATGGTGTGCATTCGCGTGCATGTGTACAATGTGTTTTTCTCTTTGGTAAGTTTAAGTCCCCCCCCCCCCTGGATCCGCCCTTGTCATCCTCCCTGTGCAACTTCGACCATGACATTATGACTATGAATGTATGATGATATGAAACTATAGTATAGGCCTATTTAGATTTATAAAACCTTCAAACTTAGACATTGTACAGGATCTGAGGGTACGACAGGGTTTATGAAAATATCAATATTAACCCTATCACACAAAATACGTAGCCAGTACCAGGTACCCGATTATGTTTTGAAAAGTGCATAGTTTCTCTGAAATTCTAAGTAAGTAGCTAAGAGAATTGAATTTCTCTTTAATTTTCTATAGACCACTTTTCTTTGTAAATCGTTTTCCATGTGTCCTACTTGGAAAACAGCCGCAGTTTTAGACATATCCAGTGTACATAATATTGTGTACGGTGCACGTGAATGCATTATAGGATTAAGCGACTACGATACATACCACCAAGGCAAAAAAGTAAATTTGTATAACTAAATGAGGATGAGATCCAAGATGGGTCATCTTCTCAAGGTGTGGCAAGGTTATCAGCCTGAGGGCAGGGCATGGAGGCTGATATCCCTGACACACCAAGGGTTGATAAAACCATCCAGCACCCTCACAATGGTTGGTTATATATTTTTTATAATCTGGCACAACTTTAACTTGAA
This sequence comes from Lepidonotus clava, assembly GCA_936440205.1. Taxonomy (NCBI): domain Eukaryota; kingdom Metazoa; phylum Annelida; class Polychaeta; order Phyllodocida; family Polynoidae; genus Lepidonotus; species Lepidonotus clava. Next base: position 21,581,895 of record OW387135.1, read on the forward strand.
ATCTTTAAGCTTATATCAAGTGAACTAGCTGAACTACTTTCTTGTATCACCCACCAGGGTGATAAGACATTGGTTATTGCCCTCCCTTTCTGAGTGATGCATTAAGCTCTTACCATACGAAACCTGTATCACCCAAGGGTATCGTAAAAGTGGATCACCCTCGCATGACAAATATCAAAGAAACTTGGATCAAACAGAAAGCTACCTCTTAGAAACCTGATAGTAATTTCAGGTATAATTGTACTCTCTTTATATGATCGTCTTCGTGCTACAGACTATGTAATAAGTTTACACTGGCCCCTTGTAAAATTATCTTGTTAAATATTTGCAAATCGACAAAAATTGTGGAAAGCCCTGCATCCCTTAAATGAGGTTTCCCTTCGATAAAGCAAAAGTTTAACAGTATGGCCTGTGATAAATAGTACGAAACCTCAATACATGTATAACATGTTAAGAGAATCTTAATAATAAAGATAAAGTTATACATTATACTGAAACGTATAATCTGAAATAGCTCATGTTGGAATAACTTAAAGGGAACAATTGTATACAGTTATATAGATATCACAGCACAAGAAAGCCTTTCTGTTTCTGTTTATGTATAATAACCAATATATATAGAGAGAATGCTAACCAGCTATCTATGTAGTAAGGATATGAATTATGAAGGTAAAACGCGCCTGTGCCAATAATTCCAACCTTGCTTTATTCATCTTTTTCGTCAGATGTGTCCTGAACAAAACCCTATACTTTGCAGTGGATATAAAGGCCCCATCAGATCAAACAAGGGTTCACTCTTTGATCTGACATAATCATCCTCTTTTATCCTTCTTTCTTCGTTCGTTTTACGATTTTTATTTTCGTATTGAAGTGAGAATGAGTGAGAATGGTATAAACCCATATATTTTTCTCCCGAAGTCATCTGTATTAATTTTATTCGAAGAAAATTAACAGAAAATGTTCCCACAAGGAAAATTAAGAAGATATTATATTACCGTGTGGCTTCAAAATTGAATAGATTATACTGTATCTTATGAAATTTGATAATGAAAACGACTGCTTAATTGTTAGGCCCAGGCCCTTTGCACTGCTATTTGGTCGAACATTCCCTATTAGAATCGCCTAGTGGAATACACATTTCAAGTGTGTTGTGTAAGTCCATTTCTTATCACCAGTTGGTTGAAGTCGCTGAAAATATACATATCGAAATTTTCCATATAAAACATACAACGTTGTGGGGGTTGCAGTGACCCGACACATAGAAAGGATGCTTCGAGGGGTTATATCTTAAGCTCTAATGCTAATATTAAGGGAGATACAGGTAGATTTGTGAAAAATAAGAATACAAATTTCTTAAACTACCTTTTTGAGTAGGATTCAGTTAACCCACTTGAAATATTCTGTATTGTTTGAAAAACATTGTATTTGAAATGTTAATGGAATGCTTTCCCCATATAGGCCTATTACCTAACATTATGTTTGGTTACCATGGAAATGACAACATTTTGCAGATTTGTCAAAAATTGTAACCCATTTGGAAAAACATGACTTACTTAGATTATCAGTCCAAATTGAAATAGATGATCTTTTCTAGATGAAAGGTTATCGACATAATAGCTTTTTAGGGCTTTTTTTAACTCATGGAGAAAATTCTATTTCATTATTAAATATTTAGATAAAATTATATTATATTGTATATTTGATATTCTATATAATATAACATTTTCAGGAAGACCAACAGTCCTATGTTCAACAGCCTGTAACTTCCTGGAAAATGATTTAATATTGATGTGCTTGGTATCATTTGAAAGCTAAAAATATCCTCTTTAATGCTTAATTCCCGCATGAAGCATCCTTGCTGTGTGGTGAGACACAACTGTCATGCAGTGAAAAAATACCAACTGTTGTAGCCATTCAAAACCTTATTAAAAGAATCGTCAAACTTCTTGACGATTCTTGACGATTCTTCTAGTTACTGCGTCCTAAATCATGAATAAGTGTGTAAAAATAGAATTTCACATAATTATTTTTAAACCTTACCTTCAAAACATTTTCATGCAACAAATACAGTAGCATCACACTTTCAATATAATTATTTTGGTCTCCATGATTGTGTTAACATGTAAATCACTTTAAATCTAACGAAATCTATGCAAGATTGACATATAGTTCTTTCAGTAACACAATCTTTAATACTTACAAATGAAAAGTCTGCTATGTTTAAGAGCGGTTGTTGTGTCCACAATACCTTATCTTCTATGATAAATAAGACTGCTTCTCATACGGAAAGTCACTACGTGTAATCTTATTGAAATGCGAAGCAGGATAAAATTTGAAGACAGGCACTTACAGAATGTTAACGATTCCTCACCCTTTTAACTTGTCAGCATTTATTTTTTCTACTTGAAATGATCCAATAATCTATTTCATTATACGCATATCATCTGCAACCTCCTCCCCTACCCGTCAAGTGTTATGTTTTATCTCAATTTTATCTGTCAAAGTTTGTCAGTTTCCGCCTTTGATCATTACAATACATAATAACTTGCACCCTTTGATGGAAACATCATCTAAAACGGTCTTTAATCTTTTTCCATCAGCCTTGTATCTTATGCCTTGTGACATCAGTTGGACCATGTTCCACCTATACTCTTTACATGATAGAGATCTTCAATTGATGACATCAAATCATTATTGCCAGAAACAAGGAACCCTTTTTATATACTACTTGCGACATTCGGAAAAGCCCGTTCTCCATAGATGATCTTTATTTGCGATCTTAAATCACAATCGTGAAAAGCAGTTGTTTTGACAAAATAATCATATTGTCTTATAATATTGATAACTCCGTGTTACAACACATAAATAATTCCCAAACCATGATAACTCTAAAGATTGTAATTATATTAACTTTCAGATCGCAATTAAAAATCGTCTAAGGCGAATGACGCTATAGGATTTAGATGTCACGTCATTAAGATAACTTTTCCGTGGGTTGTATACACCTATTTGGTGGTTGTGGTTAACCCTATTGTCATAGGATAGTTTTACTGGGATAACCATTGGTGTTTCATTAGATTGATTAAATTTTATGCATTAGCCTACGTTAGAATGTTTCCATAATCATCGATGGGCATAGAACGGGGGACAAGGGCAAGCAGGAACGCAAGACGAATCATGACGAACGGGGCAGGGGCCTTCATTTAGTACTAAAACACATTTCCAAAAATTGCAGACCACAATATATAATATGCCGAAACTCTGGAGAATATGCCACATTCATTCAAATTTATAGTGGCTCCATTTTGGTAATTAAACAACCATTTGTCAGGAACCCATTTGCCGAGGCATCCTCATGTTTATGGCCTCACGATTATATCGTGTGGATACAACTGAAACCGATTACGAACAGTTTGTATAGGTGTATTTATTCTGAATCTGTTATTGGGATCTCTAAGAGAACAATACATGTACTATAACTGTCTTCTATAATGGTGCATCAGGATCTTTGAGGTTATATTGGCAAAAGTATTGAAGGTCATTCTTTTCTGTTTGCCACTATAAATCTGAAAAATAATAACATCCAAAGAAATCCTCAAAGACAGAGCAATCTTTGCCCCACCCTTTCCAGTTTTTCTCACTTCAATCACTTTTTTTCCATAGCAGTAACATCTTACACAAGCCTGTAGTTGCCGCGTTCTCACTTGATATGCCCCGCACACACATCAAAACTGACATTTTGCGTGTGCCCCATCTCATATTACCATCTATTAACTTCTGTTGGGATGTAATCGACTGGAGATCGAACCCTGTGACTGTGTTGGATGGTGATAGTGTATCCAGGGGCTATAGAGTGCTGGCTTTGGTATGCAACCATGACATGACAGGAGAAAACACCTTTGTGTTTGTGGAACTCGAGGCGACAACAAACCAGAGATCGTTACATGTGGTCTTTGATAAGAAGGCCCCATCGTGTGTTATATCCCACTACCCTTGGATCCCTATATCACAGCAGATTGTAGGTAATAAAGACATGCTTCGAGATCAAATCCACTATACCTGTGTGATTGGCAATAGAAAGGTTTTTCGTCTCTGTTGCTTTATTTTCACCCTTTACAATGTGTTCCTTTGAAGAACTTCACAGGGTGTTTAAAGAAAAAAAAAGGTTTTAAACTAGACTGAATGTGTTGACAGAAGGCAACAGAAAGTGTTGAATATCTCACCTTGATCAATGTTAAAATCAAATAAGAAAATGTCCACATCTGTAGGGAATATTAGGCCCAGTAACTTATTTGATTGGATTTCATCAGAGATTATTTCAAGCAGTACAAAATATTAAGATTAATGAATTGACATGATTGTAGCCCATCATGATTTACCACTAAGACTTTGATCCTTGCTTCACCTCCTCCAGCACCCCCTAATCCTAACCCACCCACACCCCTGCCACCCTCACCCCCACCCCCACCCCCTGCCCAAATAGCCTCCAGTCATGTAGGTTAAGATGACTGAGACCTTCCCATGGTGACAACAAGGTAGGATGACATCCCCTCTCCCACTCCCAAGAAGAGGGGGGCCACACCCTTTCTGCCCAGGTGTACCAAGGTGTAAAGTTCCCTATCAAAGGGGGAGATGAGAGACCTGCCCCCAGGTCATCACGTCTGACCTTCCTCCGCCAGAGGGCAACAAAGTGCAGCGTCTTGCAATCTTTTACCTACAAAGTAGCTCCAACAAGATGAGTCTGTGCTTTCATCCATGCAGTGAGACAGCAGCTTTGCATATGTTTTTTTCTAAAGGTACCATCTTGATCAATTTCTTTTCATGAGCTTCTAGGAACAATTATTTCCATACGTTGCAGTGGTTTACCTACCCAAAAACTATAGTTCCAAAAACATGAGACTTCATGTGCTTTCATCCATGCAGTGAGACAGCAGCTTTGCATATGTTTTTTCTAAAGGTACCATCTGGATCAATTTCTTTTCATGAGCTTCTAGGAACAATTATTTCCATACTTTGTAGTAGCTTACCTACCCAAAAACTAGAGTTCCAATAACATGAGACTTCATGTGCTTAGTGAGACAGCACCTTTTACTGGAAACCGTCTTTACTTCTATGTTGTCTTTTGCAGCAGCTTTTCTTCTAAAAAAGACCATGCCGATCACATTTCTATAATCTCCGAATCTTATCAATTAGGCCTATACAGATTTGCATACCTTGATGCAGTTACACATACCAGATCAATCGTGTGTAATCTTCTAATGTGCACATATGGCTAAAGTGCCTCAACGACTTTGAAGTTTGTCCTACAGAGCGTTCCAATACTCCTACACAAAGAAAGCACCCTCACAAAGGTGAGTAGACCTCACAGTGACATCATATAGGGCCTACACTTGTGACAAACAGTTATGAATATTAGCATTCACTGCCCCACCTCCCCCCTACACACACACTACCTGACCACACCTTTACTCACCTGAGATCAATCAAACTGGCTAGTTAATTAACCTGCGGATTACGTAACCCCTCTGGAAGCAGGTAAGAAGGTCATGATCACACAGTGTTACCTGGTCGGCGGCTCCCTCCCCCCTGGTCCGCTTTGATCCTGATCAAACAGGCGGTAAAGATCAAAGCCACCCCGAGATCAAACAAACCGCGCCTATTATCGCCCATTCCTGCATTATCGCCCACAAGCGAGTCACGTGTCGGGTTTTGTGAGTGACCAACACATGAAGCGGAATAATAATGGCCCACAGATTTGAATTTTGTATGAGATGGATGCAATCAAATCGGATACAAGTTTTCGCTGAATGGCTGGTTGGAGAATGGTAGGTGAGGGTGTGAGACTGGTGATGTTCTCCCACGCAAGGGAGCTGTTTCTGAGCACTTGAACTGAGTCTGAGCATTTCCGAGCACTTGCATGTAATGTAGGGTGGATGTACTTGAATGATGTTCTAAAAGACTTATAATAATCCATTACCATTACCATCATCATGGCAGGATTACTTTTTTTTACCAGAGAGAGATTGAAGTGTTCTTCTGGGTGAGGGGTTGGGATGCATGTGCTAGGCTATAAGTTTCTAAACAGAGAATATTTACTAGTCACTACGGGCCTGTTTCAAAGAAATTAACTGCAAAACTAGGCTATTTTGCATTGTCCGTACCCTTTGAATGCATTACGGTCAGAATAGTCTTATATTATACTCCCTTAATTACATATAGATCATAATGGTCTTGCATTATCAGAAATTAGGCAATGACATTGATATAAGGATACCGGCCATCAAGCCTAGACATTATAGCCTAGATAGGCCTAGTTAGGATAGGACTACGTCAGGTCCCCCAAACCATTTTCTCCTCTAAAAAAGGACTCAAACAAAGTTACGCTTGTCAGGGATCATGATCAAAGATGGATACCAGCTAATGAGCTAAGCATGCGCAAAGGCAAGCCCCATCTAGCGTCATTTGTCATAACCGGCCAAGCAGACGACACTCCTTACCTGTTGCGTCACGCCTCATGACGTGGCGGGAAAAGTAGATTGACGAACGCCGGCCGGGCTGCGCGCGCACGTCGCCCGTGCCCATCAATAGAGCATTACGGATGCTGATTGGTTGGCTGACACGCTGGCAATTTTCAGTCTTCCTATCCCTTTGAAATCCGTCGCCATATTGAGTATCCGCGCATGCGTAATTGTTTCATTTGTACGTCATGGCGCGTGTCGATTGACCCGGGCGTCCCGCGCCCTTGCGAGGTGTAATGAACACTTTGATGCTTTGTTTCAGTGGCTTTGATCATCCTTAATTGAAAGACACTTTCAGGCCAATATAGGGGGCCCCCTGCGCGCTGGAAACAATCCGCCTTCATTTCATATTCAGCCGAATCGATATTCTATTTATTACTGTCCCATGCATTTCTTGCAGAACAAGCCTTGGGATTAGCAATAATTCTCAAACGCACATGCAGTTAACTGCGGTGAGAGGGTACCCGTGACCTTATGTAATTATGGATTGTCCATGTGGAAGTGCTCATCTCTTGTGAATCCCCAATGTTCTATGCGAATCTTTCGAAATTTGCCATGTGTCTTATTTCAATAAGTATGATGTAGACCGTGTAGATCGTTATTTTAAAAAAGGTCATCCTACATGGTGAAACTTTTGATCAGCCGAAACATGAAGATTTTAACATCAACTGATTCTCTAATAAAACCACCTGACCATCAAAAGAGAACTGAGCAGTTGAGTTTGGTAGTTTAATCCCTTTTTAGAAAAAAAAAAGTTATTACGATTTTAATGCCTTTGTCTTCATTGGTCCGTCCTGTGGGCATGTAGTCTAGACATTCATTTAAGACATGTGATATTCCAGTGCAAAACCATTAAAAGGGCATCGTCATTGTATCTACCCGAGAGTTGGATGCATGCAATGCAAAAAGACCCTGAGACTGTTTTAAAGTGAAATTCGTTTTATGTGAAGTTATAGAGTTGAACTATAGTCAGGAAAAATCGCTTGGCTTCGGCATACTTGTGACAACACTCATTGCTTATTTCATAAACGTATAAAATGTAATTGATAATAATTGTTAGTCTATTAAACTTCAATTCATAAATATTGATCAAAATAATGGACCATCAAAGTTAATATGATCTGAATGCAAGTACATGCAAAAGTATACTTGCTATAGGTTTTGATTAAAGGGATAGTTTTCTAAAGAAACAAATTAGATAAGATGAAAAAGTGATCCAAAGTACCTCTTATGAGCAGGGGTAAAGTGTAAAATGGTGCAGGTTTTATATTTAATTCTAATGAATACTCACTAAAGACCAGCTACCTGCCTCACCATACTGTCCACTAATGCCCCCTGGTGGCATTTCAGGGTGATGACATCACACCTAAACCATATATGCTAATTACCCTCCCCCCTCTCCCTCCCCCTTCACCCCTCTACTGCCCCTCCACCCTCTACATGAAATGTACAAGATTGACCCCTAATAGCCAGACTGAACTATAGAGTGAAATGTACAAGATGGGCCCTGAGCAGCCAGGCTGAGTGGCCCAGTGATGTGAAATGTACAAGACTGTGGGTCATGGTTCACCGGTCACAGCTCAGACTGAGTGACCACACTTAGGGGATATGGGGAGGGGGGAGGGGAGAGGGGGGAGGGGGGGAGGGGGGAGGCTAATTAGCATATAGTTCAGGTGTGATGTCATCACCCTGAAAGGCCACCAGGGGGCATGAGGGTAGAGTATGGTGAGACAGGAAGCTTGGGTTTAGGGAAGTTTACTAGAATTAATTATACGCCCTGCACAATTGTTCTTTTATATCTGCATATGATGAACACCTTGAGTCATGTGAATGATATATTCTTGTTGTTTCTATCGCAAACTGTCCCTTTAACGAACAAGAATCATAACTACGCATCAACAGGGATCATGAAGAAACCTCAAAATTAGATTAAAACAAGTAGGCCTACATGTATTCCTCTTTATCTCTGTTCCCAACCTTAAAGCAGGGGTGGATCCAGGTGGGGGGAGGGGGGAGGTAGGTCTTGGGGGTCCTGACCCCCCCCCCCCCCTTAAACTTGCCAATGAGAAGAAACATTGTGCGTGTTTGTGCAAATGCACGAGGTTTTAGTGCTTAAGGTATATAGGCCTATATGTGGACCGCCCCCTTTCCGAAATCCTGTACCCACCCCTGTAAAATATCCAGGAGATCCAATAATATGCATGCAATACGAGACAACCCGATAGACAGTAACATATGAAAACCTAATGATATAATATTATTATATTTCATTTTCTCATTTTCCCTATTTTCAAGAGTTAATCCTAGGACATCCCATCATATATAGGCCTAATGCAAATGGCGGATGGGCGGTATGCTGACGCTGCTGGTTGCGGCAGGAACTTTCCGGCGGTAAAATGACAGCTGGTTCTAATCGTGCTTCCCCCGACCACATGCGCAATTTGATTGGTCCTAACACGCGTTTCAGTCATCGATTCCTCTTCCGGTTCGCTTGTTCCCGCCGTCCGCACGGCTTTAACTCTAGTTCTACACATAAGGACGGGTACCAGCATAATCCATTGACACTGTCGTCTGCTTGCACAAAAGAAGCGTGAGATTGAGAAGGGGCTGTTGTTCTTTCTTTGTAGCAATTCATTTGAGATCAATCGGACTTTTTCCGTGATACATTAACGATTGGAGTCTTCTCTGAAAACATTTTCACATTTTCCCACGTTGAATGAGATTGAGTATGTTTAGCCACACGAGCATCGAGCAAATCCTATTCTTGTTGGTGATACTGCCTCAGTTGGACCAAATAACAAGTTATGATAAAGCAACGTTATAGTATTGCCGTTACACTTTGAAATGATATATGACTTACTACACCAAATAGATAATTATACAGTGCAGGGGCGGATAGATCTACTGGATTTTGAAAAAGTGGGGGTCCGCATATAGGCTAATTACTAAATCGGTGTGCATTCACACCCATGCATGTGCCACATTTCTTTCACATTTCTTTGGCAAGTTTAAGTCCCCACCAAAAGGGGGGATCAGGACCCCCACGACCACCCACCCCCCCTCTTGGATCCGCCCCTGTAGTGGTGACAATATTTTGAAAATTTTTGCAAAAAGGCCTATATCCTTTGTTCGCTATCAGAACTCAGTGATATGGTTACCTGGGCACATGACGTACGTGGCTGCATTACAAGCCTTATCAGATTATGCACTCCATTTCTATAGGAGCGAGGCTGGTTCCACTGTACTGAACTTTTGAAGTGACTTCTTCCAATGTTTCATTATGTTATTCTGAAGTAATTAGGTATGATTATAATCAAAAGTTCAATATTATATGATGTGACTTCCATGCAATTTCCGGTTAAACTCAAGTAAGTTTCTATCCTTAATTCTTATTGGCTGAATCCGGGATCCTCTTATGACTTAATGGTTAAGAATCATGCTTCTTAACATATTATCCACCTAGAACCCTGTTGCATAGCCAACATTTACGTTACCTTATATATAGTGAGAAGCTATATTACATTTCCCTGTCGTTTAACTTAAATCGTTAGCTATCACAAAGAGCATTCATAAGCCATAGAGGGTCTATCTGTACCATGATGCAAAACCTCATGGGTAGACCCGTTTTTCAAATTTGATAAATAACCATTCTACATTTACCTACCACTGATCTTAAGGGAAAGAAATGCCGCCTAATAAAATCTTTGTTACAAATCACAAATATAATCAGAGAAAGTGGAAATGTTAAGATTTCGTTGTCAGAATTGAACTGGTATTCTAAAGAAATTGCTAATATCTTGTGTTATTTTCAGATGCTCGAGGCAAGGTACAAGTGGCAGATATGCCCTATTTGTGTCTAGGTCTATCATATATTAGATGTATTCATATAAAGGTATGTAATACAATGTAATATGATAATATACAATGAGACTCTATGCACCAGCATGGACATATCCCTGGATCACCATGCATGTACAAGCAACTTTGTAGCATTCACAAAGCAGGAAGAATAAACAAAGGAACAATGCCTACTCTCAGCAACAATGATAAAAGGGTACAAAAGTACCTTTATGTATACGATCAAAGTGGCTTTTCTGTATCATCACCTGGGCATAAAGCTGGGTAATTTGACCAAGCCCAGTGCATGTATGTCTAGAGTGTCTCATGCAGGGGGCACTCCCACCTGCCCCCCTGCCCCCTGCCCATGACAGCTCCGGGCAGGGGTCTTGTGTGGGACACACTGGCTATTTTGTGATCACAGGCCACCCAACTACCCTTTTATCCCAAACCTTTGCCTTCTTCACGCTTGGGTTGTTATGCTCAAACAACCCAAACTGCCTCCTCCCACCCAGGTCACCATCCTCTATTGTTTGTGGTTTGAGAAGAAAGGGATGGTCGTGGTTGGCATTGGTTGGTAGTTTTGAGGAAGGTCGTGATTGTTCACACATGGTTGACGTGGTTTATGATTATATATGTTTGTGACACGACGTATACCAAAATAGGAAATAACAACTTTCATTGCATATAGGAATACAAGAAAAAGAGGATGAAGTAAAACTAATGTAGATGTCGATCTGTTCATTTTACAGAAATATGGTTATATACATGTTGTTATAAGATGGACACTCCATAATCCGATATAGGAAGGACTCTCATTTCTCATAAAGACACTATTAGATAAATGAACATTTGGCTGGTATATTGTAAGCATCAAGTCAATAACAACCACTGACCAGAGGAGCATATCAACGTCAATGTGCTTCAAAGTGTTTCAACGTTTATAGTTCTCATGATAATAAAAATGTATTTGTTTAAAAACGACATTTTGCGCACCTCTAGAGTGCAATTGAGTGATCAAATGGGAAAATTATGTTCCGGCCGGTAGTCAATCACAGGTTTTTTTTGGGACCATTTGTTATGATCCTCATATGATTACTATATCAAAGGTTCACCTCTTTTATCAAACTTTATGATTATGAGTTTTGACTCAGAAATGCATACATCTATGTAACATATGATTGTTAGACTGATACAGAACTGCCATAAAATCATAACAATTAGATCTATATACTTTAAGAAATCATGAGTTATCAAAAGTGACAGATTTATCAGTAGTGTGGTGTCCGATCCCCTTCTGTGGAATGTGACGTAATCTGCAAAACGTTTATTGTACCATTATCATAGAACTATCATTTTTAACTAAAAAGCTGCCTACCAAATACAATTGATAAGTCATGATTATTAGGGCTAGGAAAATTCGAGCAAAGTTCTGGTCGTCAGAGGACGACCAAGCAAAATCTGGTTGTCCACATACAGTTGGAGGTTGTCCACGTCATAAATAAATTCCTTAATTCATAGCCACACGTCAAAAAACAGCAGAAAACTATATTTTTGCTTATAAAAATGTCATTGATTATAACAAAATATCTGGTTGTCAGGAGGACGACCAAAGCTCATTTTTTGGTTGTCCACACCCTTTTTCTGGTCGTCGAGGACACGCGGACACGCTGAATTTCAACCTTGCTCAGTTTGTATCAACGATATTATTATTCTTTAATATTATGTAGAAAGGTTCATTATTGTAGCCCATAGATTGTAAATGAGATTTCGTACTGGGGATGCCGTGTTCACATGACATGCACTTGCATTCTGTTTCGATGGCATCACAAAGGAATGTTCTCAATGAATCCCTTTAATTGCCGGAGTGCACTTGAAATATCAGGCTTTCATGATATATCCTTGCCACCCTGCGCTTTCAGATGAGAGCGAGCCCCCTTTGGTGGCTTTCGGTTCAACTTGAAAGACGTTTCAAAATATTGATTACAAGAACCATTTTAGGGGGGCGCCTGAAAAGTTTCACACGAATATCGAAGCATGCTAACCCCAGAAAATTACACCCATTGAAGAGACACTGATGGTTTGTGTCCTTTTCATGCCTTCAGAAGATGAAAGAAGGCCCCGGGTCAACTAGGTCAGTCGTAGCGAGGTTTCGCGCCATTGAGAACTCTGCGTCCGTGACTCGAAAAATGTCGTCTGCTATAACGTTGTTGACATGATGGCCGCCTGCGCCTCTGAGATTGTCCTGAACCGGCAGTGCAACACAGACTAAGTACAGTTATGAATTATGTATCACATTAATACCACCACCCCTTCCTCTCCACCCCCTCTCCCCGCCACCCTACCAAACCTCTTTGATGTTTCCGACGAACGTCGGCAGTTCTCAAGGATAGCCTCGAAGCGAAATGCAGCACGGCGCGGTTTCGAGATTAATATCACTTTACAGTTAGGAATTATCGGTTATAAAGCGCGTTAATGACATGAATTAAAGCGATTTTCATCACGATAATCGGCCCTAAGTGAGCCTGGGTGTGGTTTAGAGGAGCGCTTTCTCTTTCATGTGGGCTTACCGGCAACATGGAGGGTGCGTGACTTGGGATAGATTGTGGAAGCACGGAATCCGCTTGGACAGTCTCAAACCATTACATCATACCGTTCTTATACTTACTAATACCGTGATGTCACGGACACACTAAGGCCTTTTTTTCCGCACGATTATCATCCACAAGTTTTTAAAGGAGCAATTTATCACTTTTATGGTCATCTCAGCACGCAGCCATTGAGGATTGCAATTAGAGAGGAGGGTGCAGGGTAAAACTGGAAATGTGCCTCCGTGCGAGCAATTATTATCTTTTTGTACTAGGCATACATTGATGTTTCTAAACGGCTGTGGCAGAACTATCTAGTTCTATGTCATTATGGACGCGCAAATCTTATTGTTATTCAGTTAGGCAAATTGCAGTGGGTATTATCAAGAACTAGATCTACACGTTCAGCTTACCAATAGGATGCAATACCCGGGGTGCAATATGAAAACGATTCTTTTTAAATCATTCAATGTTATGCTCATGATCTTTGCTGTTGAAATGCCATGCCTACCATGAAGTGCAAAGTCTTTTCAGAAAACGTACTTTTTGAATACTTCAAAATATCCCTTTGGCATTCCTAATACTTGCGGACGTACATATTTTTCCATGTATCAATTTGGCAGATTTGTGAAAATAAAACCTTTTTTGACATGGAATATAAAACGGTCTGTCTGTGATTTATGGGGAAAAAATGTTTCCGTCCGGTTTTCACAGTGTCCAGTTCTTGAGGTTATTCCAGTATACGCGAAAATATGCACAACATAAATATAGACACAATTCCAATAAGACACGTGCTACTGAAAACCCCCATAACATAACGGACCGGGGACGTACGTTTGATATCACATCACCCTTTGCTCCCACCATACCCACCCCCTGCTCCCCAGCTAACCTGTATACAAATCCCCGGACCCACCTATAAGCCTTGTTTCCACCAACTGATTTTACAACCGATTTCAGAAATCGGCAGTGGCAATATTGGTAAATCATGAACATTTGATATACAATAAGAAAGGGTTTTTAATTCTCTTTCAAATGGTATGTGGAATAAATAATCTTTTGTCATATGCCTATTTAAAAGTACTAAATTATGAAATAATCGGCGGTCAAAATCGGCTTGTGGAAACCAGGCTTTACCCACCTTTACCCCCCTCGCACCTGTCCCAGGTAGGCCTTTGAAGTGGCCGCCGGTCGATGTTGATGAGTAACTGTCTTCTCACCTTCACCAGCGGCCTTCTTTGAACACCTGGGCGACGACCGGGGCTCAGGGTCACCGGGGTCAAGGGAAAATCGTCAGGGAAACTTTGCTCGAGACACAGAACGACAGAAATGGGTGGTTTGGAGGGGGGCGGGGCGAAGAGTGGTGGAAGGGCGGGAAGGTGGGGTGACTTGGCGAAAGGGGTGACTGCATGGGCGGGGGAGGCGGGGGGCTGTGTTTTTTAAAGCATTTTATTTAGTAATACACGTCAGGGTTTCCCCTGGGTTTCAGTGATATTACAGTAATCAAGTTATGATATAATGGATATGTTTGGAGGAGGTTAGTGGGTGAATAGGAGAAAGTTGTTGTCACACAACTGTGATTTTATTTGCTTTCGAGCTCTACATAATATATTTTGCTCGTTGTTTCTTCGCGATATGCGAAAAACCCGCAAAAAAGTAACATAGTGAAACTATCCTTAACTGCATTACAAAGTGCCATGGCATTTTTAAATGCCAAATTAAATCCCCGCGAATTGGTCTCCTGTATATATCAAACCTGCGAAAATGTATACACGCGGACATATATAAGTATAACGTTTACAGTATACAAAAAGATGCTAAAAGGGCTATTTCACGATAATAAACTGCAAACACTGCATGATTTCGGACATTACGCAAAAAGGTGAAAATAAACGTGTCCCTTTCTCAATTCTACCACAGAATGGCCCACCCCTGATGCCTTACTCTAATAACAAGGATTTCTCATTTCCCAAACGTCTCAAGTTCAAACTTTTAGAAGCTTGAAATTTAAATTACAAATTCAAACTGTTGAGCTGAGTCTTTGTACGTGGTCGGATATTAAATGGTGAACGACAAAAAAGATATGTCTTGCATGTGCTTAAAAACTGAGTTATTGTATATGTCGGACTTTTAGAACTTAAGCTGCTTGGTTATATCCGGAAGTGAGTCCCTCAAATAACATGGAATTCCGCTTTTCCCTCCAGAGATCAAAAGAATTGTAGATGCATCTAAAGCCGCGGTAAAAACACTTGTTTGATTTAATCATCTCATTTCTTGTTCGCCTCACTGTCTCTTCGAGTAAGTCACGCCGTACGTGCTAGAATCTAAGTGTTATCCAATCGACTAAAACTGCTTCAAAAGGACTTACTTCTTTCTCAGTAACTTCCCCCATATACTTCCATTGTACCAACACTTGACTATAATTCCTATTAAGGGGCAAAAGGGAGGTAAAAATGACACAGCCAGGCATCGATTGAAGCCCTAATTGTCATGCATATTACCTTTCTAATTAGGAGTGGAATGATTAATGAATTTTTCGTCTTCATTGTTATCCGGGTGAAACTGAAGGTAATTAATCCAACGGAGATGGGAGGCCCCCGCGTCGGTTCCAAACAATCTCGATTGTCAATTTTGCCACCCCTGCAACTCACAATGCGAGACGTGCTTTGCTAAAAACGGCCATCAAAGACAATTAATAGGCATTTTGTCGACACTCTTCTGATTGAAGTCCCTGAATCCTATCTCTAGAAAAGAGCAGATTTGGAGAGGAAATATCCTCTCAGATCTGCCTGAGTCTCGTTTTTTTCAGGCCTTTCTATAGCTCCCTTCCCCCGCCCCTTTCTCCCCTTTTCCTCGGAGACTTCAATCAATGCTGTTTTATGCTTGCTACATTGGCGCGTTGGTCGTCTGCTGGCGAAAAAAACAAAAAGCGCGGGAAATATGGCCGAAAGTCGTCTGCTAGTCTTTCTGCTCTGTGACAAATGCACAAAAGTCAGAATTCCACAGCTTCCGGCTTCTCTACAGTTTCACAGTCTAAATATCCATGGGCCACAGATGTGGGGTCTGACAAAAAGAGACTTATAATGTCGACTCTAATCTACTTTCTTCGGGAATTCTTTTCCGGGATCCCGCGATCCATTCCGAAGTCGTTAATTAGAGGTAAGGTATTGCTGAGAACGCACCGCCGTCGGCCAGGGGGGAGGGAGAGAGGATAAAGCGCTGTGTGGAATTAAAAGCACTTTTCACTTCAAAGAATTCCTCTTGTTTGGTGCTTTATTAGGAATACATAAAAGACCATCTGATGCCATCCTGTTTTATTAATTTTCTCCAGGCTACGGCAGGGAAGTGTCCGCAATGGCTGCGTTTCATCTCAAATTATCACTTCCTACGTCGACGGAGAAAGACCTTTGTAGCTCGTCGTTCTATATTTGGAAAATACCATTCGCCTTTTAGTCCACCTTCATATTTAATTAGCTTTGTAAGTGCTCGGTCCTTTCATCTCAGTTTAACGTATATAACGTATAGATTTGATTCTCTATTACATTTCACGTTTATGCATCGGCTTATGATTATTCAATTACGACTAGAGAAATGCTTGTTCTAACACCCTGCATGGTGTTGTGCCAGATACATACTAATATCTAGTCTTGATGGCCTATTTTCATTGTCGTTTCCAACATCCTATTCTATGGTAAAAGAAAAGGTTGCATAAATTTGCTTACGCGATATAAACAACCTGACAGTGTTGCTCAAGGTATTTACTTTTTATTTGCTCAACCTACATTTACGATTTATCAAAAGAATAAAGTATAGAAACGGAATAATTTAGTCTAATGGTTTATCATAATGGTACAATGCCATGAAAGGAAGGACCTTAAATTCAATGTGTATTCGACTAGAGATCTATGTGAAGGTACATCCCCCACCCCTTTCTATGAGAAGTCCCTTTGGCATTATTGCCATTAGAATGTTTTTTTTCTTGTGCCGTTAAACTTTCCTCTGATCAGCAGGCATTGAAGGTCTCTTTAATGAAGGAACAATTAGACAATTAAAGGACCGCAAATACTAAATAAGACATCAAAGGACTTGGACATAATGTTATAGTTCCCTTTGGAATCAGATACGAAGCTCTCTAATGAAATAACGAGAGTTGTCACTACTGAAGACCATTTCACACATATATGCGCCATCCCTAGTTGTAGAATATTCAAAATGGGAAAAATGTCACACACAATACATATTCTGTGTAGAATGCAATATGTTATTGGAAGTGACAACCTACTTTGATAAATAATTTCTATAGATGAACATGCAATATTGACGAGGCAATTGTTACTAAATTGTAATAGCTATATAATGTGTTATTGTTGCATCATTGCATATTGAGGTATTATACTCAGAGATGCTATAAGCTGTTTTACAGAAAAAGCATAGGAAGATTAGGAACGGTTGTGTTTTGTAACAAATGTCACCTAGCAGACAATTCTCAACAAGGCTGGGACAACACTTTACAGGTATATGTGGTCCTCCTCACAACTCAAGGTTATCATAAGAATGCAGCTGAAACAGATAAACATAATTCATATCTACCTATGATCAGCTTTGCTGGATTCAACCAAAACACGAAGGTTTTCAAATCAGTTTGTTCCAAAACAAAGAATATGCTTGATTCTTTCTATTCTTATGAAAGAACCTCTTGTATTTGAAAGGGTTCAGGATTTCGGAAAGAAAGACGGGAAAAGGGGAGGCTTGACCGCGCCTGGACCCCCTACCTTCTTTTCACCCCTGGACTCTTTTTTAAGACACTAAAGCCCCATACCCACTAGGCAACTCTGACAAAATCGGCCGACTAATCGGCGCCAAAGTTGGCTGATTTTATCAGAAGAATCGGCCGACTTTAGGACCGATTCATATCAAACATGTATGTTTCAATATACCATACTAACTGGTAATCTGAATCAGCACTAGAATCGGCCGATTTTATGAGAGCAATCGGCCGATTCTAGTCAGCAAACTCAGTCAAAATCGCCTAGTGGGTATGGGGCTTTAGTATGAATCCAGTACAGAAGAAGCAACATTTTATATCATTCCCTGATCCCTGGCACTAACCTCAAAGATTCATTTTGAAGAGTCGAACTCCTAGTTTTGTACACTGGCCGTATCCCGCCCCCACCCCTCTGCTCCCAGCTACTCGAAGGAAGACACCATGGATGTCAACATGTACAACCCCTACTCCTCCCCCGACCCTAACTCCTCAATGCCACCTATCAGTCAATAGCCTTTGTACTGACGGCGACAAAAACACCATTGAAGCCCAAATCGGCGACGGTTACTGCCCTGGAGGAGCAGAGGGTGGGACTATGGGGTTAGTGACGCAAACTCCAGGAGTAGGGTGAGGCTCCTTTACCCCCATGACCGAGCGGGGCCTTTGATACCTATGTGTGGTGTGTGAGCTGCTGTGTGTGAGCTGTTCTTTCTGTGTGGGAGTTGCTCTCTATGTGTGTGAGTTGCCCTCTCTGTGTGAGCTGCTCGGTATCTGAGTTGCTCTTCGTGTCTGAGTTGCTTTCAGTGTGAGCTGCTCTCTCTATGTGATCTGGTCTCTGTGTTTGAGCTGCCCTCTATGTGAGCTGCTCAGTGCGTGAATTGCTCTCTCTGAATTGCTCTCTATGTGAGTTGCTCTATGTATGAGCTGCTCAGTACGTAAGTTACTCTCTGTGAATTTCTCTCTTGTGATCTGCTGTCTGTATGTGAATTTCTCTCTCTGAGCTGCTCTCTGTGTGTGATTTTTTCTCTGTGAGCTGCCCTCTCTCTGTGAATTTCTCTCTGAGCTGCTCTCTATGTGAGCTACTTGTGTATGAGCTGCTCGCTCTATGTGAGCTGTTCTGTGTGAGCTGCTCCTGGGTTACACCGCCTTCTGAAGGCTTTTAATCGTTGCCGCCCGGGGCCAGGATTGACCGACTCGGGGGTCAAGGAGTAAAGATGGGGAGAAGAGGAGAAGTGGGGTGGAAAGGGTATACCACGGGGTGGTTGGGGGGATCAGGGGTGAGGGTGGGAACGATTGACAGGTGGATATTGAGTTACTCCTGGCCTATGTGGGAACCGGGATGAGAATAAAGATCTAGGGGAAACATGATCTTCTTTGATATTTATATACATGTAGGCCTATAGGACGATAGTACAATTTTCTGGAGTTCATATGAGGAGGGACGCATCACGTTGTAAATTGAATACTTCACCTTAAAAGTAAACTTAATGACAACATAACATGGAGTTCATATGAGGATGGACGCATGAAGTTGTAGGTCTAAATTGAATACTTCACCTTAAAAGTAAACTTAATGACAACATAACTGAATTACCTTCGGTCGGTAAGTTCAGCCAGGGACAAAAGGCCTATAGCAAAATTTGAAAAGAAGTAAATGAAAAGAACTTTGGACAATGAGCAAGGTGCATGTACCTAGGAAGGTGATAAAGCAGTATTGCGTGACTGGCGACATGAGGTTTATTTGGACTTAAAATGCTTCGTGTTTGTAGCTTCCACTTTGTCTCCTGCGAAGACAGTAAAAATGTGAACTTGAGTCGTGATAATCGAAGCCTGAAGCGTGGACGGGTGTAAGGCAACCACGCCCCTGGTCCGAGATCAGGTGGTGGCATGTCGGCTCTCTCACGTCGCCTTCAGTGTCGTCTGCTCCGTCAATTGTTTCCCGCCAGAAAACATGACCGCCCGAGAACAACGTCTCGGATCCATACCCCCCTGTCGTCTGGTGCAACTCGCAGCTGGGTCCCGCAGCGCTCCCGCCATGCATGCTTTTCCCGTTCCCGCGTGGTTCTCGTGTGTCTCGTTGCAACGAGATCTTGCTCGAAGCCGCCTTCCCTTTGATCGTCAATGCGCACGCGCACGCGCAGGTCGGTATAAGAGTCGTTGCGTTGCATGACGGCCTCGCGTTATACAATGATCTCGTAAGACAACGCGAGGTCTTGCTGCTCCTCTTTCCAGTGGGCGCAGCCATCTTTGCAGGCGTTGTAAAGTATCGTTTTACGACCGCAGCCGATTGACGGCAGCCCAGAGGCCCTGTGGTCCGCCTTGAAAAGAGCCCCCCGACTTTGTTGTGCCTGGCGTTCGAACCCCCATAAAGGTTTCAGATTTTCACGTATGATGGCTGTTTGATCTCGTCTGAATGGCGTTTGCGTGTTGCAAGAGCAGACGACTTTTGAACGGGATCTTGCCTCAGCAGGCTGTGGGAGACAAGCCGGAACCTGCGAGAAGAATACCCATCGGTGTTATGACAATAGGAACAAAGGAGAGTCCCATCTTTTGTTTCTACGTGGAAGTACATGCTCATTTCCATTTAGAAGTGTTCTGAGGAAAGACGCTATTGTGAATTCCCTTTTCACAAGAGTTGGGTTTCTTCTAAAAGCGGTATACTTCAAAGAGTATGAAGGATCTACAGTCATATAGTGTCATGAAATGTGCACATTCTGCAAGCACGAATCCCATTCTCTAAGCAAGAGCATTCAAAGTTAACTATGTCCTTGACGTTTTGTTCTCTTTTTAAGATGTGCAACAAAGTTTTAACTTAATGAAAAGCAAAAATTGCCATCGAGCTATGGAGGTTTTAAGTTCATTTGAGGGTTCGTAAAAACTTTTGGATAAATTTACCATTTTTATATACTTCTTAGTCATCGATATGACATGAAAAGTCCTGCCTAAGTCTGGCAAAGTCCTACATAGGCCTACTAGTTGTGTATAGGGACCTATAGGCCTACATGTCATCTACTTTGGGAGGGGATGATCATGTTACAAGCCTTTATAAAAAGTACTGTTAAAGTTTCCTATAGAATAGTGGTCAACATAATGGTAAGGAATTAGAAGACATAGCCAACGCAAAGAAAAGGTTTCTAAGTTAAGCATGAATGCACCTTAAGTTCGTTATTTTGTAGGACTAATCTAAATCCTTGTTTTTGTTGGGCATGAACATTTCATACCCTAAAGGCCTAAATACCTCAAGTTCGATTATTGTTGGTCTTGTCCTAAATTAATGGTCATAATAACTCATTCTTGTATAGGATACAATGAGGCACCAGCATGCATATATCTACGATTTTGAACAAGTAACACCAGAATATAGCCTAATGCCTATTTTCAATAATACACCGACAAAATAATCCAAAGCCTGTCCAAATACTTTGTATTAGTTTGATTTGTTTCTATCACATCATCATCACATGATTCTGCCTCCTGTACTACATAAAGTCCACCTATGTTTATAGCCCCCTGGGACTTCTTCCCCTGCGGCCAGCCGCCTGCGCCAGAGCCCCTTTTTCAGATATGACTACTACTCACAAAGAGCGGCATTTAACGGCTGGCTTTGATCTCTTAAACTAGGTCACTCCCCCAGCGGGAGCCCCCATTTATTGGCCCCCTGTCCATTTAGGGGGGCCTCAGTGGTCTGCTACACATGTATATAATTGCAATTAGGGTCAGTCCGATATGTCGACGCCACATCAAAAACCATGTCCGCTTTTGATGATGGCGCAATATAAAATGACCTGGTGCGCCATGCGGTTGACCTTTTTGCTCCATGGGGGTCATCTGACCTGTCCTGAGGTCATCCTGGGCCGGAAACGTTTTAGGTGTTATTTGGTGTCTGTCACCTGGAGACCCCGAGTGCAAAATACAGAGGTATAGGATGTTGCGGTGGCTTGAAAGGATCCGGAGAATAACTATTAGGTTTCCACCAGAAAGACTAAAGTTAAAAGTTTTGCTCTCTCTGGTTTCCAAGTATGCCTAACGCGTTTTTGTTTCGCGTGAATTTGAATTACTTAATTTGTTCTTATTTGTTTAGTTTGGATGTCCATCCAAGACCGGGGACTTCTATAATCCTACCTGTGATCATGATTCGACAAAATTATCAACTTACATATGACAGGAAGACAGAAAGACAGGCAGATAGGCCTACATAAATAGCACTGATTGAGGTAAAAGGTTACTGCGATGGTTGTTAAAAGGCAATTTCCGCCCAATGTATTGATACATCTAAGGAGCCTCCAGTGATTAATCATTATGGTACATTACAAGTTGTTTTGTATGTTTTTAGTTGTTACCTACACCATAGAAATACACTTCAGATGTCGCACAGTCTCAAGCATTACGCTATTAAATATTTCCTTAAGATAAGAGGCATTGACAAAACAATAGAGAATGAGGTCTCAATGGGCCGTTGGCTTATACAATGAAGGTTTATGTCTAAATCGAGCTATTCTCCCTGTTTCTATTCGCAACACTGCCTGCCTAAGGTCCCTTGATGTCCAACCTCTCTCTAATTAGCCTCGACCACAAGGTTCTCTTATTATTACCCCGGTCTCTAACTAAAGCCCTCTGGCGGCGTTTAAGGACAATCCCCGCCTGTGTCTGGGGCTCTATTTACACCCATTTTGAGGCGACTCTTTGAGGGGTGTTGATGGGGGGTCCTGATGTTTGTTACATGTCGAATTTAAGAAATGGCCATGTCCTCCGTCGCTATATTTTGAATTTTCATGTCGATTTTAACAAATTTCCATGTCCCATGTCGAATTTAAGAAAAAGCCTATGTCATGTCGCTAATATTTTTTCGTTGTGTCGCTAAGGCTAATGTCGTATGTCGAATTTAAGAAAAGGCCATGTCGCCCTGTCGATTTTAGGGGTCTATACCCATTCTTTGCCTTCAGCCGGTGCCCCCACCAAAGATTCCCCGGTCAGCATTACACGCTCCCCCCTTCTGTGTCTGCCAGTCGCCATATTGATCTACTCTATTGCTCTAAGTGGTTCAGCGGACAACTGCTTTAATTATCGCCCACCCTGCGTCTCTGTGACACACGCGCGCCGCCAAGCGGGACCCCTTTGAACCAGCGGGGTTATATAAGGACTTTTATACCACTGGCCGTCGCGCCCGATACCCAGCGCCGGGCGATAAATTAATATTTTCCGCCCGCCGCTGTCTCTTTGATGTTCTTATTGGGGTGCAGCTCTGTCGCCTCTGTCTTTGTTTTACCCACTCATCTCGCACTGTTATCCGGGTGGGAAGGGGCCCTTGTCAACCCCCAATTTGCAATTATAATGTCGGCGGCGCCCCTACCCGTTTACTGCTTCTGATGACCCTACCGACAAGGGCAATGGGGGGTGGTAGGGTGCCCCCCATAGGTCGTCCCCGAGCAGAGTCGGCGTTTATTATTCAATATTGTTTTATTCCTCCCGCGAACTGAGGGTTCTAGCCTTTGATCCAATGACCGCTTCCGGTGGGTGCGTGGATCAGTTGCTCTCTGAATTCCCACAAACCATTCAATTTCCTCGCTGCGAGTGATCCTCCCGCGGTCTATGAC
This sequence comes from Lepidonotus clava, assembly GCA_936440205.1. Lineage (NCBI taxonomy): Eukaryota > Metazoa > Annelida > Polychaeta > Phyllodocida > Polynoidae > Lepidonotus > Lepidonotus clava. The sequence continues at coordinate 21,605,197 of OW387135.1, forward strand.
TCGGCATAGGATGAACGCGCGCCCTTATAGTGACTGTAGAAAAGGAATTCGAATAGGGAGAACTTTGAATTAACTCAAATGCGAAACAATAGTAAAAGCATGAAGAGTAAACTATCTTATTTTACTCTCCATGGTAAAAGTAATGCGGCATTTATCTAATCTTTTATCATTCATTTAGAGAAATTCTGAATTGTGAGTATTGTGCTAAGAAAATTAACAGATCATTTGAATAGGTTTGCTCAATTTTACGTTGGGAAAGAAAGTTTGATTGACCACAAGGCATGATAAAGCAAAAGTAATCTGTCATTTAGAAAAATACCTACTTTTGCGCCAATAAAATGAGTGGTAACTTAGGCCTTATTCTGTCTTTTCCTCACTTTTACACTTAAAGTCACAAATACAAATGGAAAGTATGATAGACACTGTAAGCCTATAATTATGCTCTAACGTATCCAAATGCATCGCGTTTTTTCAATTTACTGTATTGGCTACAGAAAAAGAAAAGTTGGAGCACATAATTTCGAGATTTTCTTCACAGTATCCCAAGTAAAATCGACTGTGCAGCCACTCGCGTGCACGCATGAGGGCATATCGTGCGTCATGTGCCGAACGCATCCATTTCAGTGGCAGACGACAATCGGCGCGGCCAGAACGGACTTGAAATGATTAAAAATGGCGCGCAACGCGGGTCGCCATGATCAAAGGCTTTTACGACATCTCCCACCGACCGGCTGACCGTAATTTCTCTTCGATCTATGCAGGAGACTGGCACCAATTGGTTCCTGGGAGCGGCCTATCAAAGTCCAGCCGCGGCAAAGAGGGGAGCCCCGGATCCGCTCCCGATAATATTTACTTTCAAAACAATAAAGACACATTTATGAGCCCCCTTTTCATCTTCGGAAATGTAGACGGCGCTTCATGCATAATTGATTCGCCGAGTTTCTTTCATCTCGAGGTAGATTCGATATTAGCGGCCTTCGTAATAGAGCACTGCATCGACGCTAGGGTGCGTCCTCATCAAAGCCGTTGCAACATGCCAGGTGAAGCCGGGGCACTTCTGTGCACCTTTTTTAGGTGCCCCTAGGTTACCATTCGGCAGACGAGAGTGGGGTGGTGTTTGCACAAGCAGAGCTCCTACTTTCATTCAACATGGCCAAAAGTTATGTTTACAAACTTCTATGTGTATTCATGTTTACAAAGTTTTCATAATGTTAACAACAACAAAAGTTAACTCTACAATACTGCAATAGACAACTATGCACCTTTTTCAATAGTGTAGCGCCCTGCTAGCGGAATAGCCCAGAACCAAGCTATTGGGATATTAAGTAGATACTAACCGGGCTGGGATCCTGGCCGCCGTATTTTGGCGAGGGGTGTGTTGGGCGAGTGGCCGCTCGAGGGCCGCATGGCCCGAGAGCGGCAACTCGCCCAACACACCCCGAGACAAAATACAAGGTGCAGGGTCCCAGACAAGGTTAGTATCGTATTTATTTCACCCCCTGGTGCATGATTGTGCACTTATTATCCAAATCTAATGTCGTCTGTTGCAGTGGTGGTTGTCAGTGCTATGCGCACGACCATTCTGTCCCAGCTCACGTCTAGGCCGCAAGTTGCAGGGGGCCTCAGGGAGAATGCACTAGCTTGGGAGCGCGGACCTGGCAGTAAGCACCACACCACTCTGTCCCCGCTCCAGGCTGGTTTGCGCTTTGTACAGGGGGCCTCAGGGAGAATGCAGTCTGTATTGCCCCGGCATGACGTCACGCCCGGGCGATATAAAAGTTGTATTACCCGGGCCGGCGCGCAGGTGTTCCCCAGTGTTAAAAGATAGGAGACTTTGTATCGGGGGTGAAATAAGGGTTCCTATGGGCGAAGTCTTTCTATGGGAGGGTTCACTGGGCAAGTTCGCTAAAAAGGTATCCCATACCTTTTATGTCAGGATGGCCATTTCCACCTATAACCCGGATATGCATGTACACTGCACTATTCAAATGAAACGCATAATTATTAAGTACTGATTTGATTGACCTTCAAATGGATCAAATAGTTAAAATACACCGAAGAATTATCATGTACATGCTCAGGAGCAATTAATGAGGGATATAATTACGTCTACATGTATATAGATCTACAGGGCCCATATCTTCGTAACTGATTTTAGTGATTAGGCTAATCAGGTCAAATTTGTTTAGTGTCTCATGATGCCTAATCCTGTCTGTCACCAAAAGATCCCATGTTGCTCCAATTTGTACCGGCGTAGATCATCCACTGGGTGACAACATGCCCGTATTTACACATAGGCCATATATACCGACGACCCACTGAATGACAACAAAATAAGTATAGTTCTAGAGATATTACAAATGATACCATGTAGCCTACATGTAATTTATTCATTAGCACATTTTAGTGTGGGCGATACAAACCTGGGTGATAACAAGCCTTGTATCGCTCTGCAGGGCGATTAAGAAACTTTGTATTTCTCTAAAATTTATTTTTAAAAAATTAAATCATTTAGAAATAAAAAATCTAACATACGCTTTATCTGCACAACGTTCCTAGCTACATTTTACTTGCTTACTGTTTGTGGATATGATGGATATCAAAAGAGTTATAATTTATGGGGGAAGAAATGTGCAGCATCACAGCCCCAGCATGACTGATTGCTGTGCATCCTTCCTTGGGAGCTCAGATCTTCGGGCCCTGGCCTCAAGGCCCTATTACACTACACGACTTGAGCTGCGATATTGACACATTATGTTGATATTACAGTTAAATTTGCATGAACCAGCAATATAAATATTAAAATTTGGCAATTTGGAGCCTGTTACATATGTGTTACCAAGAATGTTGTCTCTAATATATGTCATTTCTCTACGACATTGTCATATCGCAGCTCATGTCGTGTAGTGTAATAGGCCCTTCAGGCTGATATCGGGGTCCCAGCTCGGGGTGATAACCGCCCTCATACTCCCTTCTCGGTTGGTTATTTGTATTTCACACTGTGGATCACAAAAGTATGGGGCAACAGTCCAAAGCTCTATACCCATGCTCCCACTTAGATCCCCTTTCCCGACGACCCGGTCGTCTGATTATATAGATCCCGACGACCCCCTTTGATGTGCCCGGCCTGGCCACTGTTCTCTTTGATCCGCCTACTATATACCTCCGTCCGGCTCCGGTGGGTGGGACAGGTGCCCTGCATGGGAACGACCATTATTACTATCATTATTATAGACCCAATATGCATGGTAATAGTAGGGGCCCATTTCAGGTATCTGTTTATAGACCTACAATTGTTATTTTCAACAGTGAGATTTATGTTCATATGTTTTCTACATATGAAAGGATGCACCTACCTTCTTAGGGAAAGGGATGTGTAAATTAGTTGTGTGGAGTTGTTACAGTTTAAAGGGTTGGGCACTCATTGGACAGGTCTTAACTGAAATCCTCCTGCAATATAAACTGTAAGAACGCAATGCAAAATACAATATATAGACGTTGGGCAGATGACGTCACATCACCCAAAATAGGTTGTCCGCCATCTTGGTGATCAGTTTATTTTCATCATTATTCATAAATCTAAAAGCTTTAGAACAAATGTTTAAGCTCCTCTGAATACTGGGAATCAAGAGCAACAGCCTTAATCATTTAAAATAATGAATTCTACATTAATTTGATATCCATGTGGTCATGATCACCACCTGGTGATCACCAAAAACTGATCACGTGACCACGTCTGCGCAAGGTCTATATGACAGACCTTGAGTCTCGAAAAAACACCATAAAAAGATCGGTTTAGCTTCCAATGGCGTTTTAAGTTCAGATAGAGACAATCAATTTATAAAGAGACTGATCCCTCCATTTTTTACTCTGTATGATCTGTGTGGGTATCATCTAAAGCAAATGAGGTGTGGCCAAATGCATGTCTTTACGGTTGAAGGTATCTTGGAGGCATAGGAAGTAGACCGTCAGTAAACAGTTCTTCAATGCTGAAATGGTTCTCCACAATTTGATCACTCCCAGAGGCGGATTTAGAAGGGGCGCGGGGGCATGTGCCCCTTCTGTTTTTGGCCAAATATAGAGTTTTTTAATATAAATTTCTGGAAAATAGGGGGTGCGCCCCCCCCCCCCCCCCCTTTAATTAGCACGCTCCACCTTTTCGAAAAGCTGGTTCCGCCACTGGGTCCAGCATCCACTGCAGGTGGCACACCAGTGATATAAAACATGCGTTTTCCCTGGGTGTCCATTCTTGCTGATCTAAGTTCTTTGACATGGACCAACCATCTCTCCACTCCTCACCATGTCCTATGGAGGTTAGGGTGTAATGGGCTTCAGTGCTATATGTCAGGGGGTGGATCATCCGGCCCACAATGATGATCCGGACAAGACAGGGCTCTAGTGCTAGGGGATGACGTAAGGATTTGTAAGGGTAATCCCGGATTATGGGGTATTGGACGTTGGGGTGCAGGCGGATGAAGGGACCAACTTCAAGGAACACTTCTGGAGTTAACCATTACATCTGCTGCCGTGGAATGGATATTGTCCGGTCCATCCAGGCCACAAAATAAAGTTTTTCGAGAGAATTATTTATGTAGAAATAAGGATAAAAAAACACAAGACAGTTCGTAGATACTGGGCCCAATGTTGACAGTTGAATGGATGTCATATATACATGTATATGGTAAATTAGCTGAAGAATTCATTCTTTAAACGCTTTTTTGTCCCGTAAGCTTTTCCTGTTTCTTGAGTTTCTTAATTGAAAGGCATCTTTTCAGTATTTTATTATCTCCTTGATTGAAGTAAATCTTACATTCGAAAGCAATTTTGAACAAGGATTTTCATTGTTCTATTGCTGGTTTGAAAACACTTGTATTGTCATAAGAGTGATGTCTAGTAAAATACCCTCATAAATGAATTCCGTAGAAAAATCAAGACACTATATATTGGAGTAAAGAAAACACTAGAAATTGTCTAGTTAATAACAATTATTTTAGAATAATGACATGAATTTGGCACATCATACTAAAGCCCCGGCTCCACTGCCCAACTGACCTCAACTCGACGGTTGTAGATGCCGGAGGCGCCAGACCCTATGACGGTCTGGACTTGCTCATATTCCCAGCCTGATGATGGGTTACAACTCAACTATCGTAGTACATATCAATTTATATGCATGGCTATACTACTGCACACGCCCCTAAGACCCAACGATCCAGTCGTACAACAGCTCAACATGTGAGACCCGACAATCCCGTTGTAGGTGCAGCTATGACTGCCCCGGCTCCAATATAGGACTGAGCCCAACTCAACTCAACTGAATTCAATCGTCGGGCAGTGGAACCAGGGCTTTAGTTTATGGCCAGTACTGATCTCGGGAAAACCATTTCTTTTTCCTTATTCAATGTATGTAATGTATGTGTATATATACCATTGAATGTATTATGTACCTACATGGAAGAACAGATGACTGAAAGTGGTTAGATAAAAAAAAGAGTTTCTCATGTTTCTGTCGTCAAAATAAATCATTGCTTATGTGCAGGTAGATTTGATACATGGAAACAGATGGGTGTCCACTTGAAACTACACTGTATCTTGAATTCTCTAAAGTATGCCTAAATTGACCATGTTTCTACCATATCTATCATACCAATATCCTGCTTAAATTCTTTAAAGTATGCCTAAATTGACCATGTTTCAATCATTTCTATCGTACCAATATCCTGCTTGGAGAGTACCTTCAGAGTTTAATACCACATAAAAGCCCCAACCTTTGCGTGTATCCTTTGGTCACTCTATCAATACCCCACATGTGACACGTGACCATCTGATGACGTCATCCCAGACACGCACGTGACCACCTCTGAGTCAACTTCCGGTCCTTTTTTCAGATCTTTTCCACAGAGAGGGATTGAATCATTTAGGGGGAAGTCCCCTCTTTTTATTGAACTGTTTGGCCAATATACGCATAGGGGTACGTATGCATAATAAAAGAGGCATTCACTCCAATATGCACAGAGTATCTTTACGAAAAATGCAACAATGTGGGTTTACTTATATTCAACCTTCTCTCATAACGCATCAAACACATACTTTTTCTGTGCAAAATATGAAATCTGATGTCATATTTTGCACAGAAAAAGTTTGTGTCTTGTGCGTTTTAAGAAACAGATTTTGGAGACATGGATACGAAATAATCTAAACAATTCTTTGGAAATATATAGGACGAAGTAGCTGTACTGCTAAATATTGTTATTTTCTTTTTATTGCTGTTTCACTTTTCTTCCACAATATCGTTGCTAATACCTCAGTTACGGAGAGCTCTCATCATTCTGTAGGCAATACGGCAAAACAATAACTGCTGTTTTTATAAAAGAGTATGAGATGGCCAATTACATAATCTGCTCTTTTGTTGCTTGTTTCCTTAGTTGTTCGGTGTCATTTTGTCAATGTGGTAATAGGTGGTATCATACAGATAATTCCGCATCTGACATCAGTTGGTATGAGATACGAGACTGATTATGATATGTTGTTCTCTGTCGACATAAATCCATTTTGTATGAGTTAATAAAAAGTGGCACATGAACAAAGTGAATAGAAGTCACTTCCCAGGAAGCTGATATCATTTTCAGAGAAAGCTAGTACATGAAAATTCTAAAGAAAATTGATGAAGGGTTGGTCGCATTGTCAATATTTGCGACCCATCATGTCACCTTTAATATATTTTTGTTACATATTCTCATGAAGCAGTTACTATAACTATGTAATAAATTGCACAAACACCAACAAACACACTAACATACAAACTGACACTTACCCTAACAATGGCCATAATTACGTAAATTACTTGTTCTTCTCACACATACAAACACACACATACACACACACTCACGAACACTCACAGACATACACACCCGTGCATCTATCCCAAAGATCACATTTCAAAAACAGAAACTTTCACTTTTCATCCACAGGTTATACGCGGTATAACTTTCAATATCATAATATCAGTAACATTTAGATACATGTGACAAAAACAATGAGACTTGACTGCCCTTATGAATAGCGATATCTGCCCCCCCCCCCCCCCCCTCACCCCCTCCATTCCCCCAGGGTCTAAGTGTCTAATCAGGACAGTGGCGCCTCTACCGACCGATGAGGCCTTTGATGTCTTGGCACCAATATTTGTATCTGGCGACTCATAGACATGTTAGCTGACCTCCTCTGTTTTTCTGCTATTAGGGCTGAAACCAATAGGGGAACAAATACTTGACGTAATTCCGTCTATATGGGTCCATCAAGATGTAAGCTTTTTCCTCGGCGGTCTCCCTTTTGAAGTTTTATCAGTGTAAACATTCATACCATGGACAATGGGTTTGGCAAACCATGGAAACTGTTATGAATACATAATGCGAATGCACTGTGACGCTGATGTCAGCGTTATTGTGCTGGTAATGTCAGTATTATAGCACTGAAGTATAACTCTGTTCATAATGTTGTATTTGCTAGCGTTTTAGGATGTTAAAAGTCTTCCAGCCTCATAATGATATCCCGTGTTTAGATTTGTCATGAATCAAAAAAAATTTGATATGTCATTCTAGTCTAGAGAAGTTATAATTCTAGAGTCTTCTGTCCCCTCTTTTGCAATAGTTAGATAATATATATTTCTATAAATGTTTGTTTAATCATTAAGAAACCCTAAAGGCCCAGTCACATATAGAGTCTGAATTCTACTCAACAGTAATTAAGGGTTTGAGACTGGATAGTTGCAAACTAACCAGACTATTGACAATTAATTATTAAGAAAACCAAACTGCATGATTAATCTGGAATTCAATACAATAAGTGCAGATTATGACCACTAGCCTGTCTTTGTTATTATATTTTTTATTACCAAACGTGCCCTTCGGTGCCTCACAAAAATATTAGACTAAAACCCAAAATACATTATCTCTCTAAAACAAATACATGGGGACGAATTATGAGAATTAACGTACTCCATACATCTGTATAATTATAGAACTCATATAATTACCCAATTTCAATCGCTAGTAGATATCCGAGCGTACGATATCACCATGCAATAAATCTTGATATGATTACCAAATATCTCGTAAAAACTATGAATCCGAGCATATTCTCACAGTATTACTAATAGCACATTTTGCTAGTAAACCAACTTCAAAACGGCCAGGTGTACATAATGAAAGGAGCAGGGGATTGCCCTATGCCATTTCTAGGATTCCTGGCAGGTCGGGCGCTCCTAGAAGTTCAGCAGTTATGATCTACCCCCTCCAGGGGGTTACCCGTTCGCAGTGGGTGAGTTCATGGAACCTTTCATCCTGGACCCTCATCGCATACCTGTATTCGTAATGTTATTCTTGCTATTTATTCCTTATCTTCAGGCTCAGCGACTACCTTAGAAGCCATACTACAAAAAGAGGATGGCAATAGGGCATATCTCGTGTAAATAAATGAGGGTAATTGTCCGATTATGTCTATATAGTTGAGTTTCAGTAACACAGTTTTATTCATAAAGGTGGATCAAGAGGCGCGATAGGGGAAGCGTCCTTCCCTGTTTTCGGAAAATTTGCTTCTTTAGAAAAATAAAATCGGCCAATAATCATAGTGATGATATTGTACAATAGCACTCCTCATTCGCCTTTTTGGTCTTTGTTGAAATTACTTTCAATATTTGTCTTAGGGAAGTACTTAACGCGTGTCATTTTATAGAAATATAGCCCTATATTGACAACAGGTTGTGTTATTCAATGAGAAAAGCGTATTTTTGTGAAGATAAAAAGAGAAAAAAGAACCAGCAGCTACTTTTCAATTGCCGAGAGAACGTCGCTGAAAGTTTCAGCAGCCTCAAATTTATCTCATTCGCTGAGAAATGTAACAAAGAAGTAGTCCGTGACTGGGTAAGAAAAATGCGCCGTGTTGACGCGAGTTGACAGCAGTTATGGCCGTTGCTCATGCGCCTGCGAGATTTTCTGGTCAAGCATGAAGCAGCGGCGGGCTTGAATTGGCTGCGTTCGGAAATGCTTGTCCTCTGGGAGACAGGTAGGGATCAAAGGCTAGCTCAATTAATGGGTATTTATTACATTAAATGTCGTTTCATTTGCCAGCGCATTTCATGCGTCCCTGGATGCCTTTCGTCTGTGACTAGCGTTGACGGTGGGACTCGGAAGGTGCCGCCATTTCATCTGACAGCCATTTGAACAGGATTGATTATCAGTATTGATAAATTTTGACATTTTTAAGAAAAACTCATTGCCTCTTTTTTTTTATTTTCACATTTAGAGGATAATAGGGAATCGAGGGCTCCAATTGGGGATGGGAGAGCAAATGTTTTTTCTATTGCATTTTCTATGTGGATGATAGTGAACCTTATACCCCACATGTTCATGCTTGCGAAGGAATTTTGTTTCAAATTTACGTAGCTAAAGCCTTTTATATTAGAGACCTATTCAAATGATACGTAATTATCACGGGTACATTCAAGATGCTCTAAATAATGCATCTTCGGTGTATTGCTTTAAGCTATTCTTACATTAAAGGTGTTCATTAACTTGCATCTTTGTTTTCCTCACCAAATCAAGTTTATAGATGTGCATCAATGGCCATCAATCCTACTTAGATCTAAATATCTGTCGAATGAAAGAATTCTCAGAACTCATCAACAACTCAGATACTACTACATCTCATAAAGACGGAACTATGACGTCCATGTAAGACAATAGATATGCCTTCCAAAGACGTCACGTGATGTCGCAAAGAGGATTGTATGAGATGTCGTAAAAGAACATCACGAGCCGACCCTCTCCCGTGACGGGGAGACGTAACGTTAGGAGAGGGTCCAAGACGCAGACTGGTTCAGGTGTCCCCCCACGTGAAATGATAGACCCATGGAGATGCACGACCAAGCACCATCTATGTCACGATTTTGAAACAAAAGTCCAAACTTATTGTTGTCGCACGCCATGCAGGGGCTCATGTGTTAGGGTATAAAGTGTCTTTTCATGGAGGATCAGGTGGTGTAGCTCAAGTTTGTAGTTTCACTTGAGTTATATGAGTATTTGGTTAAAATAATGCTCATTGAATGTGTTGATAGATTTCTACAAAACAGTTTCGTGAGCTGTACTTGGTTTATGAGGCTTTGTAGAATAAGGAAAGTTCAGTTGTAGCCATATTTGGAGGTACAGGAGATAAGAATAGATAGTAACCATTATGAAAGCTTGAGTTCGATTGATGTCATTTAAATAAGGAGCAAAGATCAGCGTCTTGGAGACTACGAAGAACATTGGTCTTTTTACAGGCTATTTTTTGGCTTTTCTCAAAGAAAAACTTTCTTTCTCCAACAGGGTTTGTGTGAGAATCAACACGCGGAAGCTCGGAAAAGAAATCCTGGACATGACTTTGATGACTGAGACATTAAATCTCTGAGAAAGAGGAATGGAAAAAGCGCGGGAAAAAGGCAGACGACTTTCTTACATGACATTACGTCTCGCATGTCCATCGGGCGCGGCAGTGAACAGACCAGTTTCCAACGTTACCGAAACAAGCAAATGAAAAAAACATCAAACAGAGTAATCTTTCTGAATGGGACTTGATGAGATAAAAAAAAACAAGACCCATCTCCTGACACAAAACACGAACGCTTTTGGAAAACAACACAACAGGGAACGATGCAACATAATGCTCTATTTTCGATGGCGGAGGAAAACATCAAAAGGACTAAATGAACAATAAATCCGCGAGTCAAGATTAAAGCGCATTTTGCTGGGAATCGGCAATGATAAGCCTTCCGTAAAATATCGCAATGTCATCTTGTTATCGGGGCAATAAAACGTCATCAAACGAATATTATTTGCATAACTATTTGATATGCGATCCTGGTCTATCATCTCGACAGAGTTCTGCGCATGGCGGATGTGACGTCAGAAAAGTGATCTAAAACGTCGATCCGCCCTAGTTGTTTACAGGTTATTGAATTAGGCTTTGGTTTGCCCAGAGAAAATGTACTCCTCTCTATTAGTGGTTCAATCCTATTCACCAATTCTCTCTATCTATCTATTCGCAGGAAGATTTATCAGACAGATGCTTTGATCCTTCAGTTATTTTGTCTTAATTGGATAATTAGATCACGAGACGTTATTCATCAATGAATATTGAATTTATCATTAGCGCAGATTTTAGTCTGACATCATCGCAAATAAAATGAACTGATACTTCTCTAATGAATGAATTTATACTAGTAAGATCTGCCTGACCTTTTCAACATAGGGGCCTATTACCAGAGAGTTTAGATAGTTATTATCCATTAATGTCCTATTGATGTGAAACTTCTTAACAGCAATTAACGTCATAAATTTAATGGAATTAAGTCCAAACGTTTTGCTATTGCATTGACTGTAAATGCTCATCATGCAATCCAATTAGCCTACAATCTAAAACCAAGACTTTCTCAAACTACCAAGAACATTATGTACATAATAGCATGCCATTTTACTCTTTTAATCTCATAAAGTTAATATCTCCCCCCTTTCCAATAACTGCCTTTTCCATGAGAACATCCTAAAGTTTTGCCATTAAAACTAGCCATCAAAGTCACTTGACAATAATACCTGACCAAAGTTACATTCAAGCATCGCCAGTTCAAAGTGGGTGTCTTCAGATGTGGCCTGCCTTTGCTCATGGAGGGTATCCTCATTATCCCTTCTAGAACAAGGATGTGCGTTTACTTCACAAAGTCCATCTAAAACACCTCATCAAAGTTACCTGTTCGCACCTGGGAAAGAGGCATTCACCATTACCGACTTTTCGAGTTGTTCCCATGAATGGTAAGATGGCTTTCTTTTCCCATGTCAAGTCAGTGAGGTGTACTTGTATGCACATTGACTGAATATAGTTAAAGCCCATATTTCATTCTGCGGTGTTTTCCCTGTATTTGCGGTGTTTCTCTTCATATTTGTGGTGTTTGAAACAAGATGAAATAATATAAATCTGTTTGCATTGGCACTTGTGTTGGGTCAGTACAAATGATTTTATAAGGGTTTTCGATGGAATGCCTCCGTTGGCAGATATCTACAGGTTGCTATCTGAAATGCAAATTACTTGCAGTGGCAGCTGAGTCCACTGTAAATGGTAGCCCACCACATAGTGGAATATGGTCTTGAGCCTCAGAGACTAGTATCAGTACTCTCCCAGGACCATACAGTCCTATAGCAGTGGGGGGGGGGGGGATAATCAAAAGTTGGATGAAGATATCTACCGTCAGTAGCCCCTGTCGGATATGACCACATTGGGAAACTGAAAGAGATCCTAGCCAAGGGTGTGACGTCGCAAAACGTTGATAACATCACAGAACGTCGCAAAACGTCGTTGTTACGTCACTCCGTATATAGGATCATAACCAAATTGTTACTTAAAAGCTACTTGAAAGACCGATGTTTATATTTACTCTTGTGTATGATACATATAATGTGATGTTAACAATTGGCAATACCATGGGAAAGGTGGTGCCTATATATGTAAAAGGGGTCATCTGTACAGTCATGTATATCTAATTGCTCTATAGCATACTTTTCTAATCCTCGTGCCATGTTGTGCCACAAAGCAGATTGGTTTGTTGGTTGCTTTGTAGCAGCCATGATCACACTGAGGGAATGGTGGTTATCAAATCCATGAGGAGGTATAAGCATAAGCCAAGAGATTCTGCTCCTGCACCTTTTTTACTGCAGGAGTTTCTGAAGTTCCAAACTACTTGTAGAAAGTATGAAAAGATTGGTAATTTATCATAGTATTATGTCTTGTTGAAAATGAGAAAAAAGTGGGTACCAGATTCAAGAGATCCAAGTACACAACACATCAATCTTACAATTGTAGACAATGCTGTCCGTCCCTTGGCCACCTCTCTTTCTTCGCAGTGGCTTGCAAGCGAGGAACTATCATACTTACCTCTGACTGTCGCCTTAAACCTAAATCGTGTAAATGCTAGTAGGTAGTGACTGGACTACTTGAGAGAAAGTGGAATCTATTGAAATTCACAAAGTATAACCAAATAATGATATGTGTGCTATGAAATATTTATATGAGTGTCACCTGGACTTGTGAACATGTGCCTACATAGATGAAAAAATACCTTTAAAAATCTCTGTATTGAATATTGTAATGATATAGAAAAATCCATTATTCCCAAACCACTCAAACCCTAAAACACATAATGGAGAAATACGGAGACAACAAGAAAAAAAATGGGGGGGAAAGACAAGACTTTGACTGCCGGATCACTTGTAGATTGCCCCCCCCCCTTCCTACCACCTAACTTCCTTTGAATTTGCCTGCAGGTCGGGCTGTACTCACCCTTCTCCTGAACCACTTTTTGACTAACTGCCCCGTTGGCCGCCAGGGGGTGTGACTCAGGACTACCGGCATGCTTTTCACACTCAAGGCCCCCTATATCACAGCCAACAATCGGGCGTGGGGGCTTGGGAAGGCCGCTGACATCACACAGACAATGACTACACACTGTCTGACCCCCTAATATGCTTCTACCCAAAGCCCCGGATGGAGAAGTGGCCACCAGGGGGCCAAACCGTTTGAGCGATAATAGAGAGGCTTATCTGGCGAGTGGGACGGGGTTATAGGGTAAGGGTGCCTGGGTAGAGGTGTCTTTTTTTTTATTTATTTGAACTTGTGGAGCCTTACATTGGGTGTAATTGGGAGAAATAGGTGGGGGACATGTAATTGGGAGAAATAGGTGGGGAGGAGCAATTAATGAGCTGCTCACTAAGGCTCTACTTTTAGTACTCTATACCGTGAAATATGGTAGAAAATCATTAATAACATGTTTTCCTAGCTCAACTCAATTAAAGTGGATCTGCAAAATTGGAGTTTGTTGACAAACAAATGGATTTATTACCATCTCTCATGGAATTGGTTTGAGCTAGTTTTTACAGCTAATACTTTACAACTGACCTCGACTAGACTCATCTTTATATTCTACTTATACTCTACTTATCTGAGTTTTGAAAATGTTGTCAATTATATTGGTTTTGGTTCCCTTTAATGTATAGTTTCGCCACTTACTATCCCTTACTAGACATTTGTCAAAAGCGTCTAATGTGTCATTACTACAACCTTTACAAATGTTTGCTATTACGACAATCATAAGTACGAGAAGAGGGATAAGGGGGATAAGGGTAATTTGTATGTAAGGCTTTCTAAGAATACTAAGCTGGAACACTATAGATCTGAGTGCTGCCCTAACTAATGATTGTAGCTCATATAAATATGAAACCAGGAGAAAACACTGAAGATTATAACTGTAAACATATCAATATTTGCGCTATATAATTATTGTCTAATGTGTGGCGAACACCTGCTAATGCGCATGTCAATTATGTTAAAAGGTTTCTTTAGATATTGTATAGGCTTGATGTATTGCCTAACCCACTCTAGTCATAGTATAGTCATTAGTAGAAGTGTATCGGAACTGTACCAAAACTGTATGACACAGAGCTTGATAATAACCACCTCGTAATCAATAAAACACTTGTTATTAAGTCTGCAATGGATAAATAAAAGAAGCTAAATAATATTCCAGTTACATTTACAGCACTGAAAAAAAGGAACGGTAAATCTTCAGTCGGTGCAACTCCACGACCCCTGATAAAAAAACACTCTGAGTCGGGTTTGCACACCAGGCACCCAATCCGTACCAGCACCCAATGACAAAGCCACATCAATAGAAACAATAAATCTAACGGTAAATTAACCTTGCCCCTACTCGGGTACTGTGAGGTCAGCCCCCTCTCCAGGGGCTGGGTGCAGTAGTGTCGATAGGCCACCGAGCAATTGTTGGGGGAGATATATCATACATGGAGTTGGCCGGGTCACTGGGAACTGTTTTGTCTGGTTTTATCAGTATAGAGTCATGTTGGTGCAATTTCATCTGCACTGATATACTCATGTATGAGTTTGATGTTACTCTTTTTGTGCCGCAAGATAATGTGGAGTATGAATAAAAGAATTAAAGTGTGTTTATTACGTCGTAAACTTCAGGATTCGCCTGGTTTTTCAGATAATTAGTTACAACATGGATTTTAAGTCGATTACATGGTTACATGTCTATGAATTATACCTACATATTATATGGTAGACACAATCATTTTGCACAACACACAACGCAACTAGGTTGAATTTTCATGAAGATTAGGCTATTCACACCTAACTTATCCAAATAAAACTGATGCAAAAGGTTATATCAATGCACTATGAAACGAATTATGATTAACGTTGAGAGTATGTTGTTAGTGTGAAGTCCAGGTCTGTATATTTTGATAGTTTGCATGGAGTGATTGCGAAGTGACAAAGTTTGGGATGAAACTTCTAACTTCGGCCTCAGGGTTGATTTTCTATGTTCACCCAGCTTCCGCATAAAATGGCGTCGCTACGTTGGAGAAATCAGCCGAGCTCAAACCATTTTATCCCTCTGCAAAAAGTTGGTTTTCTCCCGAGCGATGCGCGAATGGGAAGATTGAGGCGAGATCAAAGCTACGTCTCCATAAAAGTTTTATCGCGGCGCAAAGGCCTACATACTGATACAGTCGACAGATCTAAAGGCAAGACCACAAGGAAGCGAAGTTACTGAGGCCAACACATTACCTTAACGACCCCCTTAGTTACCGCTCGCCCGCCCCGAAATGAGCAGACGACAACGTCTCAGTCAGAGCACGAGTTCCCGCGCGATTAGCTCGTGCCGCCAAATGAGAGGCCCCGTGGCCAGGAGGGATGACATCCAGCACCAGAAATTGCATTATTTGGCGCGCGCCTCTCCTCTGATCTCTATTTGTTGGGAGAAAATGGCGCGATGGGATTCTTATAAATGTTTGCCGCCTGCAGCAAGATGGCATTTGGATTCCATTGTTGCCTCCTACCGCTTCCGGAGTCATAAAGGTCTTCGGGGAAGTAGTGGAACTCTCCTGCAGCCTCCTATTTGCCAAGGGTAACCATCGTCGACCAGGATTTCCACTTCATACACAATGGACAATCTCATAAAATATTATATTCCAATCAGGGACGATCGCCCTTTAACATTGCCAGTTCCGGAGGTCTTAAAGGAAAAGGAGGGACTATGTGATTTGGTCACCTCTTCCATGCATACCCACATAACATACCTATATGTCAGATATAATTATTATTATTATTATATAGATATATATTATGGGGAATGCTGCGAGCCTAACTAATTAATATTCATGTTATGTTGATTGGTCACATGTTCATCTTGGCGCCAAATCAGTCTCTCCTTGGTCGCCATTAGGCACAGACGTTCCCCACATACCTGTATTTTTTTTTTTTATTTATTTTATTATTGTTTATTTATTTACTTAATAAAAGGGCCGACTTATTATTAACTAGTTCCTGAATCGGCAAGAGCGTCAACATAGCCTTTGTTACCCTTCTTTCAATATATACAGGCCTATAGTCTATTTGTCCGTTGTACTCTGAACCAAGTTTTTACTTAAAAAGCCACTTAACAGCTTAAAAGGTTATTTTTACTCAGATTTGAAAACGTGATATTTTTTTTCATTGATACAACTTTAGGCACATTTTGTTCAGATTCTCCCAATTGCAGAATAAGGTAATTATGGGTGTAGCCGGACCCATGTATATACGGACGAACAATAGTCTTTTAGTAGTTAACTGATGTTTATTAAAAAAAAGTGTTGGTTCTTCAGTAAAGTTGTAGATACATCATAGGCACCTTGGATAAACACCTTCTGTAAACACCTTCTGTAGATCTAAACACCGTGAAAACTGTAATGAAAAATTGTGTCTTTTAGTACAAAACAGCTCTCACACTTGGCTATCTGAGTATCATAATATTCACAGAATATACTTTAGAACTTGCTTTATGACATTAAATGTCTTTATAGTGACAATACAGTCACAGGTTTCCTGTACTGGAAACTGCACCTTAACACACTAAGATATAAACTACGCGCGTAAAATAAATGGTTTTACCATGAAATATCATACTAAATTACCATGGGCATTTATTTGGCCCTTATAAGAGTCAGTAGTCACAGATCTTAATTTAAACTGACATAAATCCTACATAGATCTTACATAGATTTGCCTTATATTTGGCACACACAGATGGTCAATAAAGTGCTCAGCACAAATTCTACATGGCTGGCAGACAATAATACTACTCATTTGGTAGTAACTAACTCTCATGCATACATATTAGGCTGACACTAGATGATAACATTATAAACCATATGTAGGTCACAGATTCCTGGCCCAAACTTTTGGCTTTACATCTCAATACAGAGCATGTCAATCAATATTAGGGGAATCATACAATGCAGGGCATACATCATTTTTGTTAGACATACCTTATTGCGCCGTACATAGGTCTGGATGGTTAGATTTCTTGGTTTTGTTCCTACATTTTCAGCAATGGAAAGCTCACTCCATGTGTTGTCATTTTCCCTCTCAAACCATAACTCTATAGTTTCTTATTTCCATACCAAAGAAAGTACAATAATAATCTTGGTGAGACTACTCATAATTATAAACATACAATATTTGTATTTAAACTAATCGAGTAGAATAATTATTCAAAGTCTGAAAGTCAAGTTTCACAAGTAAATACCAATGTGGCTAACTCTGCTTCAAAGTAAACATGGCTGCCAGTGACTTGTACTTCTCTGTCACTGCCTAAGTGAAAGCATGGATTATCAAAATACAGGGGGAAACACTACCTGAAAACTACTTTTATAGTCTTATCTAGTATTTTGGAGATCACTAAGGTAGGTTTAACCCAGAAAATCGGACTGGCAAAGTTGTAGTTCGCCAAATTCCTCTATTATCGCTCGGCGACGCGATCGCCGATACAATGGGCATACACGAGGATGAGTAAATGAATTAGGATGACATAATGGTATTATTTTACTTTGGTTATGAGATTTTGAAAAGTTTAGGTCATGGACATAAATATTAACAAATTTGGTCAACATTCTTACTTTTAACACTGTTTAACCCATCATAATTTTATTGGAACCCCTCTTGAATTACTATTAATCCTATCAGATCTATCTGGAAGCCTGCTTGAAACCCCGGGGACTTACCTGGGACCTCTCAGATTGACTTCGAACCCCCTCGGATTTTCCTCGGAACCCCCTCGGATTTTAGGGCTGGGTACGCCATTTTCAGACGACCTCACCAGGGGTGTGATTAGAAAATCAAACTTGCAACTGTGTGTATCAAATCTTTTTTTAAGAACTATAGACCACCAGACCATAATGAAATTATTATTTCCATCTGACCTTCTAAGGAAATGCCATATGGTACACATCATTGAACTCTATTTTCTTCATACCTAACCAACTGAAACAGTATCCTTTGATATTTCTTGAGGACCTTCATCTTAAGAAATCGAAAATTCAGGCCCAAGATTTTTGATCTCACCCGTGGTCATTGATAAGAAAAAGGCACCTTTCATAAATAATTCCGTTTAATGTAGAATTAAATACTTTTCAATGGCGCCTGCGCTTGGAGGGAGGGAAAAAATGCAGTAACTGGTTTGGCAAGTACGGCTGGTTTGATCCTGGTTTCTTTTGCCTTCTTTTGGATCTGTGTGTTTGGCCTCTGTAATAACAACTACTCAGGGGCCTTGTTTTTCCCGCCAGCCACAGAGGCTGAGTGGCACTGCTTTGAAGTGGTCGCAGTCTTTCATAAAACAACACAGGGCGTTTAGTTGGCCCTACCGTGTCAGTACATCAGGGGTGGAACGAATAGAGGCGGGGTGGGCAGGGGAACACAGGGGCCACTCGCCCCCTCTCATCTCCTCCCCTCGACCCTGTAGCCTTCCCACACCCCTTTGCCGAGAGCCAGGCCGACTTCAAGGGGTTTGAGATTCCCATCTGAGGCAAAGGGGGGTCACTCTCCTTTCTAATTAGGCAGCGTTGACTTCAGCGGCTTGGATGAACTTCAAAGGGGCTAAATCAAAGGGGGGGCTTTGTGGGGGGGTGCCTGCCGGTGAACGATTAGCGGCCAATGGGGCTGGCGGGGAAAGCGATAGCCGCCGAGCTGCTCGGAGCTGCTCGGAGCTGCTCCGTGTCGCCCCCGTCCCATTGAGCGGTCGGTGAGCGGGCCAAGGCAAGGCGCCGGGAGGCCCAGGGAGGTCGGGGGGGGGGGAACTCACAGGAGGAGGAGGGGTTACTGGAGGAGAGGGCCGGGCCCAAAGGAGGGCGTAGATTAGTGGGCCGGGCTGGGAGGTTCCTCCTGTGTTTACTGGCGGGGTGTCGCCCCCTGGTGTCACCTCCTCCTGGGTCCCACCCCCCTCCAGGAAACATCCTGTCCGCACCACTGGGTTTACTACCCCCCAACCCCCCAACCCCCCCCCCCCCCCATCCAGATACCCACCCTGACTCCCATTCCTCCTCCAGGGTGCTGATCCGGTTTTCCCACACGATTACACCCCTCCGCCGACATACCTCCCTTAGCCCCCTCCCTCTCGACACTGACGTGGGTGTCACTGACTATCACCCACCCTTTCAACACTACCCCCGTCCGCCCCATAGTCAGTCCCCCACCTCTATTATCACACCCTTCACACCTTTACCCACACCTATACTACACCTCCCAACATCACATCCACACTTATATCTAACACCCACCCACATCCTGCACCCATACCAATATAATACACCTAGGTCCATATCTTACACCCACACCCAAATCATACATCTAGACCCATATCATACACCCACACCCATATCACACACCCACACTCATATCACACACCTGAACTCATATCCTACACCCATACTCGTATCATATAGCCACGCCCATTTCATACACCCACACCCATGTCATACATCTAGACCCTTATCATACATCTAGATGATGATGTGAGGTGTTGGAGTTGAAGGTCCACTCAGCAGTTTTAAACTACACCAAGACCAACTTACCAATTTGCAAAGTAGGCCTACAATTGATGACAAAATCTATGGGGATAAGAATAAGATAGCAAGGAAAGGTGGTCCAAAAGATACTTCGGGGAAGTCAACCGACGCTCACAGCGGGCTCACAGCCCAGAAGTTCCGCGTGTTGTCCATTTGACCACTCTACAGGGCACACTTATTGCAAGTCCTAAAATGCCATAAATTTTCCTTTTACGCCCTGGATCTTTAACATGATCTGATAGATTATACGCCATTAACGTTTTGTACTAGTAATTGTGTTAAACAAAATTTAATACTCTCCTTTATCATAATCAGCGATCATGAGTTAAAACCGTGCAATTGTGTTCTGGAATTAAAGATTTACAAAGCAATTGGTGGCTGGGGATGAGGATAAGAAGTTCAGGTCTTGATATGCACATAATTTTCAGCTATTAGTTCTTTTTTGCACACCTGCTTTGAGGTACACATGATAACACCCCTCGGCCGACATACCTCCCTTAGCCCCCTCCCTCCCTACACTGACATGGATGTTAGAGACTGTCACCGCCCTTCACCACCCCTCCGCCCCATAGTCACACCCTCCTCTAGTGACACACCCTTCACACCTTCACCCACACCTCCACCTAACATCACAACATCACAGTCACACTCACAATCATATCATAGAGCTACACCCATATCATAGAGCCACACCCATATCACACACCTAGACCAATACCATACACCCACACCCACATCATACACCCACACCCATATCATACACCTATCATGCATATAACCAACCTCGAAGGGAGTACTCGGGCGGTTATCACCCCGAGCCGGGACCCTGATATCAGCCTGAGGCCAGGGCCCGAAGGGCCAGCTGAGGGCTGGGAACGTTGTGCAGATAATGCATATGTTAGATTTTTTATTTCTTAATGATTTCATATTTTTATGAATTTTAGAAAAATATAAAGTTTCTGTATCGCCTGCAGGGCGATACAATGCTGGTTATCACCCAGGTTTGTATCACCCTGTGTTAAACTACTACATTTGTATCACCCTAAGGTATAATAAACCTAGACCAATATCATACACCCACACCCATATCATACTCCTAGACCTATATCATACACCCACACCCATATCATACACCTAGACCCATACCATACAACCACACCCATATCATACACCCACACTCATATCATACAACCATACCCTTATCATACATCATGATGATCTGATGTGTTGGAGTTGAAGGTCCACTCAGCAGTTTTCAACTATATCAAGACTAACTCACCAACTTACAAAGTACTGATGACCAAATCTATGGGGATAAGAAAAAGATAGCAAGGAAAGGTTGTCCAAAAGACACCTCGGGGAAGTTCCACGTGCAGTCCATTCGACCATTCTATAGATCAGATTTATTGCAAGAGCTAAAACGCCATACTTTTTCCTTTATTCGCCCTGGATCTTTGACATTATATATCATTAACATTTTGCAATAATAATTGTGTTTTAGGTCCTAAAAGTATGCCTGTCTCAGGGTACTATTTCCATATACTACTATTAACTTTAAATTGCACTGAAGCACACAGCTCGCTTAACACAGCAAACAAATACTCTTCCTTATCATAATCAGTGTTCATGAGCTAAAACTCTGTTCTTCTGTTCTGGAATTAAAAATTTGCAAAGTGATTGGGGGAGGGGGGTGAGGATAAGAAGTTTGGGTCCTGATATGTACATAATTTTCAGCTATTGGTTCTGTTTTTTTTGCATACATGCTTAGAGGTAAATTCTAACATTCTATCACCATTTCGTGATAAAAATAATGGACCATACTTATAGAGAAAACAATCTTTTGAGACAACTTCCTTGCTTAACCAAATGTTATCTCTAGTTCCAATGAAGCTCTCCTCTTGTTCGCAAAGACGTACTTCGTGTCCTTTGGCAATTTGACGCAACCGTCTTCCTTGCCGTTCTATAACGACATATTCCTAAATCTATAAGCATGTGACATGTAAATGAATAAATAAATATATAGATAAATGAGTCAGGGCCGCTGCCGTAAATGCAAAATTGACTTCTAACTATACTATTCAATTAAACCAATTTTAGCCCACACACATTATTAGTTTTATCAGTAACTTCAAAGCAGGGCCCCGTTTCATATTTACTACTAATCATTGATTAAAGTCTCGGAGAACAAAGCCAACGGTAAAATTCAAAAGTTGTCTATTACTCAGAAGAGGTGTGTGTGTGTGCGTGGGAAGGGGGAGGGGGTGTAAAGCCCCATACCCACTAGGCGATTTTACCAGCGACGGACAACAGGAAACGGGCAGAATCAGCCGATTCTTATCATGCCCTGTTAGTATAGTATATTGCAATGTGCAGGTTCAATGATCTGAGTTGCTGTTAAAATCGGCTGATTCTAAGGGCAGAATCGGCCGATTTTAACAGCGATCTGTCGGCCGACTCAGGGATAATCGCCTAGTGGGTATAGGGCTTAAGGTTGAAGGGGAGGCCTTACAGAATCGTTATGTAAGATCAAAGTGACACCGCCATGGCGAGATCTGAAGCCTCCACATGAGAAAAGTTGCAAAGTTGAGGAGAAAGGCATTTTTACGAGAGCGTCGCATGATATGGAGTCCGGGGTGTGACCGAGTACATGTCTTTGGTAAACACACTCCGAGTCTATCAATAAAAGGCTCATTATTAGTAAATCTGCCATAATAGCCTCCTCAGAATCAATTGGAAAGGGGATGCGGTATTTGTGCAAATACATGTATTCTCTGAATGGGAATTATAGCGGTTGGGGGGTACTACTGAAGGGTGCCCACGCTTTTTTGGAAATAAAATTGAGACCTTTTAGACCAGCATTTGAAAAATTGAAGACTTCTCCGAGCCAATATAGTTCGACTTGCAGATAATGAAATGTGAATGGCATTTTTTGCCTCATGATAAATAAATGGCTATTTTAATAACAGATTCAATTTAAGAGCTTTTAAGTCGACGTCTGGCTAGAAAAGTGTCAAATTAAGACCGTTTTAAGGCGTTAAATTTCAGTTATTTAAAGACCTTTTGGCTGTAAGAAAGGGGATCCATATTGTAATCAAATAATGGTGCGAGATAAGAGGTTAGTTGGACAATATTATCATGCTTAGTGAATATGAGCTATCATTTAAGTTCACACTGATTTCAAGAGATTTGATTATAGGGTTAACATTAAAAACCCTTTATTTGCTGATTTTGGTTCCTTATAAATGTTTATAGAGAATAGTCTAATTAGATTGACAGCCAAGAATGTACTATTCCTATAATTTTGAGAACATACCATAAGCCATATTTTTTTATATGTTGCTATGAAATACTTAAATCGAAAAAAAGTTGTTTGATATTCAACCCTCCTTCTAGGAGAGCCCCAAGGTGTAAATTTACTGACTACAGGAAACATTTTGATGCGTAACGTAGAGTACGTTTATTTCTACTTTGTAATGGTTCTGTCATTAATGAATCCATGATCCGTTATGGCGCAGATAAGATAATTCTTTTAAAACTTTACTATAATATATTCTTTCTCAAGTTGCTATTTGCATTGGACACAATATCAGGAAAACATCATATTAAGGAAAGTAGAAAAAATGTTACTTCACTTTGGCCATTCTTTTTTTTCCAGTCTGTCAGATAGCAGGACAGGAGTTATTGAAATATCTTAACAAGACGTTCGTATTAAAATAGATCTATCAAAGACTGATACTTGTTGAGTAATCGGAATCTTATATCCAACTAGGAGTAAATAGTAAATAGAACAAACAACTGCATATATTAAAAATAATATACAAACTTTTATTGAGGTTGGCATTTCTTACACAAACTGTACCGTTGTCATATTAATAATAATTATAATTCTTTCCCCTCGTAGTTTAGGGCGTTTTGAGTAGAGGTTGCAGCACAAGTTTATGGAGGCTGTGCCCCCCACACTGACCAGTGGACTGACCACTGAATACAATAGAAATGGGCCGTGGTCAAGATTGATCTATGTACAAATACTGACCACCAGCTCAACATACCCTAAAAGGTCTGTACACCTATACACAGTATATGGAGTGTGTGAGAGGGAGGGGGGTCAGACCAAGAGTTTCATTTTTCTTTTTGTATCAACGGAAACGTTCGGACATAAATAACATGACATACAATACTTTGAATCCACCGAGACATATTCAAAAACAAAATCTTGAATGAGAAACTGAACGTATCATAGACCTTTGCGTGTGCGGAGTTTAAATTTGGTTATTGGTATAAATAGTATTTTTTGTTTTGATGTTTGTTTTATCACGCAAGGCAAAAAAAGTCCAGTATAATCTCATATACCGACGAAATTAAATGAATATTATATTGGTACGCCTCAAGAATTAAAATCAAGAATACTGTACAATTAAAACTCAGTAAGGGAAATTTATAAGCGTTGGACAATTTTCTGTACATTTTTCTGTTTCTTTTACTTAAAATCACGCCGTACCACATATTTTGGTCTGTGTTCATGATAGCCAAAGAGACAATATTGGCTAGTCAGGATTTCGAGGTAATGTGGGATGACAAAACTAAAGAGAAAAAAATGACCCAATATGTACAACTTGATACAATATTAATTAAGATAACCCGGCTGGGGAAAATAAAAAGAAATTTAAAACATGACCATCGGACACCATTTCCTGAAGTATCTACAATTTCATGGTCTGCAAGAATAATAATATATCTCTGAAATGGGCCTGGGGGTTAAAACCTGTGTTTAATTAGTTTAGAACCTATAAAAAATGCACTTTAAGCTAAAACAATAAACTTCAATTGACTCCATATACAGCTTTTTAAATAACAATTGCAGTATCACGGTTATTTCACAGCAATTTCCCTACAATTAAAGAATAACTAAAAGAAACAAACGGTTCTCTTTGAACCCATGTCTGTTCTTAAATTAAGAAAGTTTAAGTTCAAACCTGTACTTTTGAACTCATGTACAATGAGACATAAGGAACTCGCATACAAATTACACCATTCTCAAATAATTATGTACTTTGTTTTTCTTCATGAAAGACAATTTACTGGGTAAACCGCACTGATGTCCTTGAGTGTGTGTGTTTTGTAAAGAAAGTTGTGTGTGTGTGCTGAGAATAAAATATGCATTGTATAAATAACCAACCATTGGTATTATAGTTGCCTCATGCTTGAGAGAACATAGCAGGTGAACGAAAGCAGCAAAGAACAGGGATCCATAACGCCCATGCTCTTTCAAATGAACTTAAAGACCTTTTTTCCACCGAATACTTCTTCAGTCTATTCATGTTTTTTCAATGAAATAGTCCAAAAACGAAACATCTCCTTAGCGAAAACAGACTAGAAAAGGCCAGGTGGTTCCAGTGCAAATTTCAAGGAAAGTTTGCTTTTTCCATTACGAAAACAACTCTTATATCAATGTGTGCTGTTTTTGTATGTAATGATTGAACTAAATCAAATAGTTTACTGCATGTCATGGGTAAGACTCTACAACATTTGACTCTTATTGTGTGAAGAAAAATACTGATGTGTACTTTATCCATTTTTCTCGAAACAATCACCATTATTTTGTTTCTTTTTCTATTTGGCGGTTCTACACCATCAGCAAACATGTACTCTTGGGCACCTAACTTCATCACAATGTAAGTTATTCTTTTCTAATTCTTTTCATTTATTTTGTCTTTAATCATCATTTCTGAGAACCGAATCAACAGGAGCACCTTGACCAGAGTAGAAACGAGGCTGAGAAACGCAGCCTCGCTCTGGTGCTTTGATAGCAGTGTCAGCTAGAGGGCGCCACCGTCACGTGCAGCACCTCCTGTGACGTCACAGAGCGGTGGTGACGTCACTCAGAAAGCCCCTGGCCCTTCCCGAGACTGTGGCCGGATCGCTGCTTCGATACTTCTTTTCTTCGGAGACGGACACACTAGCCGACTGGGTGAAGAGAAATCGTGCGTCGGGCCCGATTTCGAATCGTCACTCAATCGCAACTTCTCGTGTCGCCTTTAAGAGTCCAACTCAGTGTTGTGGTTCGAAAAACAGCCACCAGGGCCACCCTCGATATTTTACTGGTTACTCGAATATGGGCGAGTGTCTTTTTTTTCATTTATAATTTTGAGAAGTTGAGTCTCGAGAGGTCAGTCAGTTCACTTGTGGCTGGTTCCGGGCCGAAGTGGTGCAATGTCACAACGTCCCTCCACGTACCAGCGCAGTGAGGTCCAGACCTCCCATGTAGTGAGGCCCTGACCTCCCATATCCAACGGCTTCTGTGCAGTTCCCTCGATCCACTCGTTTCTCAGTTATCAGTTCAAGTTGCCACTCGCAAACCCAGGCTCCGTCAGTCAGTCAGTCTGCTGCTCTCCCGGCGTATATCCACTATAAATATCACATTTTGTTTTGTTTGTACTTGAAGGAAGGCAGGCAGCAGTGGGGGGAGGTGCCAACGCCACAGTCACTGCTTGACCACTGGTCAGTGATAGTGAGAGAGCGCTATGGTCATCGCCACCCTCACCTGCCCTTGAGCATTGACCATTCACTGGCCCTCAGTCTTGACCTTTTAGCATTGTTTTGTTGTTGTTGTTGTGACCTTTTTGGTTGTGCCCTTCAGTCGACCTTCTCGAGCTTGCCGAAGACCTTGCCCTCCCAGAGCGGTAGGACGGCTCCGTCGTCCGTCACCTCCTCGTAGATGACGCCCGAGCCGAACTCGTCACTAGGCGCCTTGAAAAAGAACCTGTAAGAAGAGAAGAGAAAACACATTAAGAACATGTTCATTTTTTTAAATATCAAAAAAATTATTCATTTTTATTTTTTTTAAAAAAAATTCAGTCATTTTTTATGTTTTATTGGTTTAAATTAGAAATATACACTTTTTCATGAAAATGAAACATGTTAATTTCGAAGATATCTGGCTGGAAATATTATCAAGAATGTACTACTTCTTTTCGTATATATCACATTAAATGTTAACACAGAAAATCGACATTTCAATAAAGAACATCATGTTTTGGTCAGAAATGAAATGAAGGAAATAGCGCTGCTAATATAATTCTGGGGAATATAGCCTGTGTTACCCACTGTTAATTAAATAAGCAGACCCATAATGAGGGTCTCAA
Source organism: Lepidonotus clava (assembly GCA_936440205.1). Lineage (NCBI taxonomy): Eukaryota > Metazoa > Annelida > Polychaeta > Phyllodocida > Polynoidae > Lepidonotus > Lepidonotus clava. The sequence goes on from OW387135.1 coordinate 21,632,318, forward strand.
CTGAAGCTGGGTGTGGGTGGGGATCGATGTCTCCCTTTGATCTCACCGCCCTTTGTTATAGTGGGTTTACACTGTAGTATTACATAGCACGGGTTAGTGTTACCCCTAAACCTTGACCACACCCACTCCCAAACCTATAGAAACGTAGGGTCAGTCTGGGTGAGGTTTCTACTGTTCAATGGTATGCGGAACAATATATACGAAAGGTAATCTCCTTTAAATATTATATATATAATGTTTTACCCCTTTTTTTTTTTTTTTTTTTTTTTTTTTTTTTTTTTTTTTACATATTTTTAAATTTTGGTATGTTTATTTTTTTCAAGGTGGGCGTGGGGGAGAGGGCGAATGAGGGCAAATTAATGCTATTTATAGAAATATTATGTCAGTGCATTTTGGGATATCCAAAAGACGATTGTCTCATGCCTACAAAGCTATAGGACTTTCTTTTCTTATCTTTGATGCCAGGATAACAACACTGATCATCAAAAGCCCATCTTTCCCACGGTCCCGAGATCGGAGACACCCAGCAGAAAACTACCACTTCAAACAAACATATCAGCTCCGCCATATGTTTGGTGGATTAAAACAACAAAACCGGCCTGAAAAACCCAAACCCCTCGCTCCAACAACGGTTCAAAAGATACCTCGGACCTCCTAGCTTCTAGCTCCCAGCCCCACAATGTGGGTGTTCATTTTTCAACGGGGGGACTGCATGGAGGATAACCACCGGGTGGGCCTTGCCTGTGAAGTCGTCTCAAATGTCGTCTGCCAATTGGCGGGATTAAATTAAATCAAGGCCGGGCGGGGCAGCTGCGGCCGTTCGGACTAATTAACCAGTGGGAGTGGAGAGGGGTTTGGTGTTGGGGTTTGGTGTTGGCCGTTAGGGGTTGATGTTGATGTTGGGGGTTGTGGCGGTGCTCACCCTCTGATCTTTGGGTCGTGGGATGAGGCAGGGGCTCATACAGACACACTGCATAAAGGTTTTGTTATTATACAAGGCGGCAGGGTTGGTTAGCTCTGACTGGCTCCATTAAGGGTTGGTTAATCACAGACCCCTATACGGACAGGTTAACACTAACGGTTTTCGCACTTTTTTGATTTTGTGCTCTCTGGGTTGGGTCTGACAGGCGCACACCTGTCTCCAACGATCAGTGGCCATACTCCATATCCTCCAGCGACCAGTTTGGGGCAGTTGCAAACTGGAGTTACTGCTAGATATATACAGCTCATAAAGGCAGGGGCAATAGGCTTACGCCCACAGCAACGACCTATTTTTTTCATATTTTCTTATTTAATTGATTATTTTCGGTTTTTTCTTGCAGGTCTCCTATCTAAACTAGTACCGTTAATCACCGGCCAAAATGGTTTTAGTTCTGTACGAGGAATGAACCTAATATATCCAAAATAATTAGTGGTTTATATTTTTCTCCCATGGGAACCTTTCAACATGTTTAACAGCCAACAAGCCATCCCTTGTAAGCCACTTCAATCCATAACCTAATGAGAGATAATTTCAATCCCCCCCGCAAAAAATTCCTGACCAGTCGTGAAATGTTTGCAATTATTTTTCACACTACTCCAGGTGCGCTCTGCTTACATAAGGTAGAGATTTGTTAGCCGTCATGTAAACGGACCCTGGAGGTGGGGGGCGGTGAGGTGTGAGGGGGGGGGGGGGGCAGCTGGGCCCTGAACACCTGGAGGACGCTTCCTAGGGTGAAGCCTAAAGGGGGTAGGGTAGGCTTACAGGGGGTGATGGTAAGGCCTAAAGGGGGTAAGGTAAGGCATACAGGGGTGGGATAAAGCCTAAGGGGTAGGGGTAAAGCCTACAGGGGGTAGTTATGGGTCACACCCTGGAGCAGCTGACTAGGCTGACCACTGTCCATGACGGCCCTGGAGGAGATCCGGCCACCCACAGTTCTATTGCTATATCACATATTCCGATTTATTTGAAAACTCAGGGGTTAATATGAAGAAATTAATACAATTATTTTTACTTATTTTTAATAGGTTAACCCGGGTCATCTCATGAGTCTTAAAGAAGGTCAATTTAGACTGACAACACATATATATGATTTCCGTTTCCAACATACTAAACTCCTCCATGTATCATGCTGTTAGGGGTTGGGAATCCTTCGCACCTGGCCGAGATCACGTGACCCCTCCAGGGTGGGAGGCCCCAGGATGGCGCCATGTGCATCATCTCCCTACCACAGTCTACCTCCCATAACCTTCTCCCCCCCCCACTCACCTCCTCCAGACCAACCCACTAAACCTATCCCTTACCCAATTCTATAATACCGCCAGTTCCTGGTATGAGCAGCTCAGTAGTTAGTTGTTGAGCAGCTGCTGGTTCCAGTCGCAGTGGCGCAGTGACCCTTGTCGGACAGGGCCAATGCCCTCAGCCCCCAGGCCTAAGGCCCTTTAGGCTCACCTGGCTTACCTGTAATGAAGACAAAGCCCCTGCCTGCCCCGCCCTAACTGCTAAGGGCTGGGGGTGGTGAGTTAAGGGGTGGGGCGCTGATAAGGATCCTCTCATCTTATCTCACACCCATGATAAAACTACCCTCAGTTTACCCCACTTCTAACCCCGACTGCACCGCTCGTTATGTGAATCTATTTTTTTCTGTTATTCATTCGCCACACCCTAACACTATGTACTTCCCCAATGAAAATCTTATTAGGTACAACTTCATTGCTAATGTCACATCCTATTGATCTTACTTAGAAGATTATACATGGAAACAAAAACATAAAACACAAAAAAAACACAGAAAAACGGAGATACATGGGGCCCACTGCCAGTAAAGTCTCTACATTATTGCCATGACTTCGCCCTATCACCAGGTAGGTTTAGTAGGGGCGGTATAGATCTAAGGGTAGGCCTGATATCCACCCCTCTACACTCAGGTTAGGGTAACACCCGCCCAGCCCAACCCTATCTAAACCCTGATACCCGACCTCCCACATACTGCCCAGCGGGTCAAGACTTCTGGTCATGATCCTGGGTTCTACCACTCATAGACTCCAGGAATGATACTTTGTGGTTTATGAATTTATTTTTGGCAAAGGAAGCTGTTGTGCGGTTTCTTTGTGTTGGGAGTTTTTCTGATGTTCAATAGATCTGAGATAAAATAATGTTTTTCTTTGTGCATATTTCCTTTTATCTGAAAGAATATCCTTGAACCTTATGAATCATTGCCGGTCGGAAGGTTTATACATTGTTTTTACATTTACTTTACCATATCCTTCTTATAATCACACTCAATGATATTGAGATCACAAATACTGAATGAGCTAAGATTAAATCACATTCTTAGAGAGTGATATGGAATCCGAAACATGGTGGACAAGTTGGGGAGGAACCTGATACCAAACATGTCAGTACATCATCTGTTAACTCCCAAATCCCACTCGTAAAACGAAAACATACAATACACTTTCCATGAAAACTTGACTATTTCTGAACAAAAACATCATGTGATTTCATATCAAACCACATCCATGACCATGTATAATCCCAACATTAGCAAAGTTCTCAAAATAGTAAGAAACTAAGGGGAAAATACGGCGGGGACGATTTGCGCGGGAACGGGCAGACGACATTTGGGCGTCGTCCGTCATCGCGCCGCTTTGATGTGGCCGGCGGTGTTTGTTTAGGCCCGAGACATAACAGTATCGGCTTCTGGTGGCGATCACTCCTCCCGGGTCCCGGCCCCACTCCAGGATCCCCCTGACAGCCCCCACAAGGCCCCACAAACCGCAGGGTCAATCCACTCCCCTTCCTCCAGTCCACTTTTTGCCTCCCGCCAATTTGTATTCTTCTTCATGGTTTCTCCCTCAGTGAAGGCGCGTGACCGTTTAAAGCGTTCCTCGTGACGGGATCATCTGGTTGTCATTCATGTTGAGATTGGGATTTTGTTATGGTATGTTTGAGGAATTGGAAGTGAAATGGTGTCGGTTTGAGTTATATCGGATATGTTCTGATTCTGTACGAAATATGTTCACACACCCTTGTTTCTTCTTCATAGTTGTTATCAACTCACTTGAAATTTGATTACTAAAGGTACTTTCATATTCAAAACGCTCTCTCTTTTAAGATCGTGTGTTCTGATCTTGTTACGAGCAAGATCTTCTGTTCCCATATTGTTACGAGTAAGATTCTATGCTCCCATCCCATTTGGTTGAGAGTAAGATCGTGTGTTCCCATCTTGTAACGACTTGTTACGAGTAAGAGCATGTGTTCCCATCTTGTAACGAGTAAGAACCCTGTGTCCCCATCTTGTTACGAGTAATGACCCAGGGCTTCCCACATCTTAAAACAATGCCAGTCTCCTCGTTAAACGAGCGGCTCCCTATCAACTCTCTATAATGTACCTCACGGACCGAGCAGGGACCTGTCGCTGACCCGCGCCCGCCCCATCTCCGAAAACATAAAAGCCAAAGACAGAGCGCGCGAGAAAAGGAAAAGAGAGAGAGAGAGAGGGGGGAGGGGGAAGCGCGCATAAAATACAAAAAAATGGCAAAAAAGCGGAGAGGGCTTTTCTGTGTAGTGGCTGGTGGTCCCAGAGGAGGGCAGGGTTTGGGGACTGGGAAGCCGCGGCCCGGGATCAAAGCACCAAAGGATCAGAGATCCAAAGGATCCAGAAGGACACAGGATGATCAAAGGGTGTCAGCGGCCTGTCACAGGGGAGATCCACTGGGCGGCCCGCCCACCGCCGACTTGGCTTATTACACAGAGGGGGGCGTGTGATCTTGGGGGGTCGGGGGGCGAACCGGACCCTACCCTTGGACTGCTTTGGTGTCGTCTGAAGTGTCCTCTGTGAACGCTTCCGAATGGACCTCCTTCAGAACTCACCCGCCATCCCACTCCACCTAACCCGTCCTAAAAGCTTTCCGAACGATCTACTCGTACTGATCTTTATATGATGTAATATTGGTCAAACCATCCTATATCCTGACATTTTTGGTGCATAGTTTTTCAAATCGGATAAGTATTGGATGCCAATAACAATAATACTTTCATATATAATCTGGCTAAATGAACTAGGGCTGTTCGGAAAGTCAGAACCAAGGATTTGGGGGTGTATCCCATCTGAGGGTGTTTATAATTCAATGTATCTTATCTTGTCAGGACAGCCGAGTACACGCCCCCTGAGGCTGGAGGGGACTAAAGGAGTCTGGGGGAGTCGATCCCGGATCAGGGGTGGGCTGGGGTCGGGAGAGGTTAGGGTCCCTTTCACTTGAGGCTGTTTGGCGCCAAGGTCAAAATGTCGTCTGCCTATCGGACCAATCAAAGCTGTCACTTCTCAACTCGTGACAAATTCCCCGGAATCCCATCCCGTCCCGTCCCACACTGGACCGCAAACCCTTGACCTTGAAACCCATATCTTGCAACCGAGATTACTTCCTGGGAGTGTAGTTTGTAAGGTTTGAACCCAAAAAGTGCGATCATAAAAGGAAAGATAGGTTTCCGTGCAACCTAACTGACGCCCCGGTTCAAAGGATCAGCCCCAATTTTCGCCCATTGATCAAAGCCAACTGCAGACGTTACACACTCCCTTTTGAGGCTTTTCATCCGAACTTGGTGCCCTTTTGTGTTTGTCAGGCTCCGATAGGCACAGACCCTCCAGTTCAAAGGTTTCCATGGAAACCCCGGTGACATTTCCCCTGTCAGGGTCAGAATGATCACCATTTATTCACAAAAACAAGGGGTCAAGCTGAGGAAAGAGCAGACGACATTTTCGAATCCATCAGCCTTTTGTGCCTCTTGTCCGTCGCTGGTGACCCGCGTGCAGGCCTCTAAAAGGCCCAGGACACGCCGGGACAAGCGAAAAGAACCAGAGGTCAGCCCTTGGGCTGCGAAGGTCAACTACAAAGGACAAGGTCAAACGCCAGGGGTCAGAGTTCAAGGTGAAGGTGGGTGGGGAGTGGCTGGATGGGTGGTCGCTGGGTGACTAAGCTACTAGTACCTGAGTCTGGTGGGGTGGGAGTAGGGGGTAGGGTTAGTCGGTCTGGTCACTCATTGGTCACCCCTAAGTTACCTGCCCACCTACCTACCTCCACTCTCCCCCCCCTTCCCTCCACTCTCCCCACACACACCCGGTGACCTTTCGCCACCCCCTTTGATCAGGGCGGCGCGCTTTGATGTGGCTCGTGCTAGGGGCACATTTCCGCAGGTATCATAACATGTTCTCATCATGACCGGCCCCCTCCAGCACCTACCACCCACCCACCTACCTACCTACCTCCTCCAGACCACTGCTTCCTTATATTGGAAACACTAAAATATTATTACATACACCCACCTCAGTCCCTAATGTACAAAAATACCGATGCCCAATCATATATTCTTAGCACCTGAGGAGTGTACATTCCAGGAACACACACCATTACCAAGCTAATACCTGACTGTTTACATGCAGAAATATGATATTTTTTCCTCCAGTAGCTAACAGGCTGTAACCTGGAGTAACTCAGACGCTGGCCGGTTACGCCCTCAACCCCCCCCCCCCCCCCCACCCACCCACACAAACTCCTCCAGGGTCTGGTGATTGAGTGTTCCACCAGTGCGTCCTAATGAGAACGTTATGTGCTCCTTTCCTCCAGGGCTGAGGTCAGACGTCGCCATGGAGACGTCCCGCCCTGGAGAACCCCCCGACCCCTGACAACCCTACCCCCCCCCCCCACCCACTCCTCCTCCTCCACCCCCCTACGCACTTTCAAGTTGCTCTGATCAGCCGAGCGGAACGCACCACGTGACCAAGCCGGACGTGACGTCAGACGCCCGAGGAGCAGCTCGCCGCGTCCCAGCGGCGCCGTCCCGCCGAGAACTAGCGTTTTTGACAAGGGGAACCAGCGAAGCAAATCGCTCCAATTTATTACGATCAGTTTTGTGGTTTTTATTTTACTTACTAGCGTTTATTTCTGCTTGGTTACGTGTTCCCTTTCTTTCTCATTACTCAACTAGTTTCAAGTCTGAAAAAAGTTGGATTGTCCAAGGGAAAAATATGAATCAAAAGGAGATATGAATGTTCATATGGATCCAATATGGAATCATCAAGGCGGTTAGGATTGTGCATATGCCCCAATGGGAAGATATTCCATCCAGCACATTAGTTGGCAGAATATACATATTGGATTAGGAATGAAAAAACTTTTCTTTTTGCATATTGCATTAGCTTATACCTAGCTTCCATTTTGTAAATAGATCTACACATGCATGTCATACAAAACGGTTAGGCTCTATGGTACTTTCAGTGAGTGAAGGGGGACAGATAAAAGGCCTAGGTATGGGCTAAGAGGTCAGAGTGGCCGCGGGTAAAACCGTCCACGGGCCCCCCCAGGGTGTGCGGCCACCTCCTCACCTGGCCCAGGTAACCTCTGATAGCCCCACTTCAAAGGCCCCGCCCTTCTGACGTCACAAACTTCAAAGAAAACCGCCTCCCACCCATGCTAATATTCTATGCAGGTACCGCCACAACCACCTGGACTTCAATGGACGAATTCATGAAACCCAACCACACCCATACCTCATAATTATTACTTATTTTCATGTTTCAGGATTTTTCACGTGTTCCCTTTAAGATGCGGATTAAACCACCTCGTCCCGATGGGGGGGGGGGGGGGGGGGGGTGCTTGCTGACTCGAGTGGTTCAAAGACAATGGCGACTGGTGGGATTTCACTGGCAGCTCTAGCCAGCTATCTAGGAGACACTAAAAGAGCATCAAAGGCGCCGAGAAAAGCGGGGCCTGGGGAGACTCACATCAGAGGGATTCCGTGTGAGAGGAGAGTTAGACCCTTCCCACCGACCCACTCCATGCCTTCCCTGTGTACTCCTGAAGCCTGTATTCCACCATACAACTCTATCAGAAATTTATTTTATCCGATTTTTTTTTCAATAATATGTCAAAAAATAACGCATGTTACATATCATTTGAAAGGAAATTCAATGATCTTTCTTTTGATATGTAGCATGTCTATAATTAAACGAAATTTCTATTGATGTTTATGAAATCGGGAGTAAAATCGGCTAGTGGAATACAGCCTTTAGTGGGTTGGTAGTGGGGATGGGGCTGTGAGCGGAGATCAGAGAGGAGTAGATCGGGATCCCCCCACCAACCATCCACCCTTTATTGTTGTACCTGAAGGAACCCTCAGTGCTGGGTTCTGTAAGGAGTAGTGTCACTCTGAGTGCTCGGTAAGGAGTAGTGTCACTCTGAGTGCCCCACAAAGAGTAGTTTCTCACACCACTCATTATTGTAGCTACGCAGGGAAACACTCCAATCCTTTTCAAATGGGTGCGGCGATGTCGTTTCCAAAGTCATCTTTTGGCTCTTTGAACGTAGTAAAGGCTGGAGTATTTCAACAGGAAGCTTGCTTAAAATTTTACAAATTAGCAGCACTATTTCCATTCATTCTGACCAAATTTTGAAAAAATATTGACACGTTTTTTTAACATAAGGACATTTTTTTTTAGAGTAAATTAATTTTTCTTAAGAGTAAATTAGGTTATTGTACATACCTAAAGTTGCCTCGCTTGGTGATGCTCTGCTTGAACTGGCCCAGTGTGACTGACTTTCCTGGAATGGTTGTTCGGTAGGGGATGTCGTCCCCGGGTAGTTGGTAGCCTACTACCGTCACCTCGCCCGCCGCCGGCGTGGTCGGCGCGCTCGTTGACGGCCGCCGCTGCATCTTCTTACTGCAATTGGAAAGAAAATGAGTTATTTTCATGTGGGTGGGATAAATGGTACTGTACAAGGTAAGGAAATACTTTTTAAACATTCACAAAAAGTCTTGCTTGCCATATTTTGTTTTACATGCCTCTCCTCAGATTTTGTATTAAATATTTGAAAGGATTTTCAATGATTGCCTTCAGAAAACATAATTTACAGAATGCTTGACGAGGGACATTGTGCATAGAATTGAGAGTGCACTCACTGAAACGTTTGTAAAACGGATAGAAGGCAAGTACTGACCTAAATGAGGTTTCGGAGTCGGCAGACAGGTCGAGGGCCTGAGGGGGTTTGGATCCTGAGGTGATGGACCGTGATGAGGCGGGGTAAAGCGGGGGTGGCATGCTCCTCTTGTCTTTTGTCGAGAGACTCGTGTTGAAAGACCGACTGAAAAAAACAAGAAAATTTCACAAATATTAGACATGGTACCACATGAAAACTTGGCTCACACTTCATTCACATTGGCTCGTACAAACTGCTCACTCCTCTACAACCCACAAAGCAATTGCTTGATACTCTACAACCCACAAAAATACCCATATTTGCTCATCTTTTCTCCTCCAATTTTCCCCTGTGCAAACGAGTGGTTCTAGGAGTCCTTCCCCAGCCCACACTAATCCTATATGCCCTGAGCACTGCGGTGGCCACAACTTAGCGACCGGTGTATGCTCACTGAAGACAAAGACGGAGAGCAATTTAATGTGCCCCTCGGGCCACGCGCCTTCAGATGGATAGCAGGGCCCGGCCGGGCTTTGAAGTGTCCCCCCTACAATGTGATGCCCGACCGTTATAAGATTTCACTAACGAGCCCGGCTCTCCGTAAAGGGATAGATGTGACAATCTTGCCCGGCCGTGCCCGCTGGCTTTTTACAAGCTCGTGATTCGCTCCTCTCGCGACACCGGTGGCGCCCTCTGGCTAACATCCTTGACCTCAACCCTCTTGACCTTGACCTGGCCACCAGAGGGAGTTGCTCATCAACAGTTACGAGCTGCTCATCTGGGCTGGGGATGGCTAACTCAATCGTCATGGTCAGAATGTGTGTGCGCGTCTTCCGCCTTGTGAGCCCGAGCCACTTGCGAGCGACTCTCTTCAACCTCATACCTTCATCCCATCCTTTCACAATATTACTAGTTTATTTGTTATTATTCAGTTCCTAGAGCTAAAAGTTTACTTTTTGCAATAAAAATTCTATATCTTTTCAATTTTTTTTTCATTTTTTTTTTCGATTTAATTTTTTCTTCTAGCTTTTCTCATGGCCTTATACAGTATCCAACCCACCTTTGGCGCATGTTCTTGGCCTTGCACTCGTCCTCTAACCGCCGCCGTACCTCCTCGAGCTGGTCGATGGGGTTGGGCGGGGTGAGCAGGGGCATGGAGGGGTCCTGCACCATGGGCTGGGCAGGTAACACCTGGTGACCCTGCAGGTTGAGGTAGTCCGTCGACATGATCGGGTGGTGAAGGCTGCGGTCCAGCGACCCCGACCGACTCGCGTTGTACTGCACCGGCTTCTTACTGCTTCTGTTGGACGAAAAGAAAAAAACAATTTGAATATTTTTTGGGATCCTTATTATTTTTTGGGGGACTATTTTATATTTGTTGAACCTTGAAGGGCGAAAAACAACTGCAGGACCCCGCCAACTCCATTGCATGCTACTCACAGGAGGAGGAGGGCGACCGTGGAGGAGGGCGTGTATGAGAGTAGAAGAGGTAAGGGTTGGGTTTGGCTGGGTGGAGTAGGAGGGACCACCACACCCCCTCCCACCATCTCTCCCTTTGAAAGGATTCACCATCATTTCTGCTACAGAAGTATTAATTTTGCCGAGCATCCCGATTTGCTGACGATGTGGGGAGGAGTAGGGGGGCCTGGCTTCTTTGATGGCCGCGGGAAAAGGCGTGCTTTGCTTTACAATGAAGCGGCGGCCGAGGCAGGAGAGGGCCGGCCCCCCGCCTCTGTGTTCTCCCGACTTGAAAGGGCCCCAGTAAAGAGCCGGCTGGCTTAAGGACTTGTGTCAAGCCGCCACCCTCAAAGCGCCCGACTCAATGTGACATCATAAAGTGTGATCGTCACAGGAGGAGCAGCAGGGGGTGGGTGGGGTGGGTGGGGTTAGGTCTGAGAGGGGGGGCCGGGGGGGGGCGGCGATAGGGGAGTGGGGCAAAAACCTGGGCCTTCGTCGAGAGGTTGAGACGGTGAGGGGCTGGGGCTAGGGGTTAGTTTTTTGGGGAAGGGTCATATGGGAGAGGGTGTGAAATATAACTGAAATACGTGTTGAGGTTGGGTCAACAGGCTAGAAGGGGTCTGGGAAGGTGGTGGGATATCATGAGGTACAGACTAGGGAGCCACAGGTGAGACTGTGTGAGGTACCTTTCTGAACAGGCCCTATCTGTACGAGGCACCTGAACAGGCCCTATCTACATACATGTACTAACGAATCACAGGAGCCCCATCCCAACACAGCAGCGACAGTGTTGACTCAACAGTACAGTACAACATTCCTCCCAAACCCAACCCAACCCAACCCCCTCTCCATCCCAGTCACCACACCCATTTCCCGCCTACGAACGAGCAACAATTAAGATTGATATCTCAATCAGAACACCCCCTCGGTGGAAAATCAAAGTGAGGAGGGGTTAAAAAACGAGCAGGGTGGCGAATTAAGCCTTAATCATTGGGCGTTACTGCTACTACTACGTCTCCCCCTCTACAACAAGGCGGCCGTCGCCGGCCCGTCCCACAACTGATCACAGAGATCGTTACTGATCTTTCTCCCCAAGATCAGAGGGGCCCTCCCTTCCCCCCCGGTTCCACCCCCGTCGCCGCCGGCCCCCCAGGCAAGTGTAATTAAAATTAGCTTCTTTGAGCCGGCCTCAAAGAGAGTTAAGCACTTAGCGCGGCGGCTGGAGGCGAGCTGGGAGCCGGCGGCCGCTGATCGGCCGTGGGTGGCGGGTTAACCAACCGCTGGCGACCAGCGAAGAAGCAGACGACATTTTCCCCTCCGAAAAATGGCCGCCCCGCCCCGCCCTTGGGTCCGTCAAGATTAATTTCAGGCATTTCTTTAAATTACAACCTGATCTTTTTTTCTCAAACAAGGTTTATCTATCTGATCAACCCTTTTGTGGTGGGTTTCTACGGTGGGTTACCCCTCCCACCCACTCAGTGAAAGAGGAAGGGGAGACTGGGCAAAACCATGGGAGGGACGATGGCCGATTGCTTTCCTTACAAAATTTGTCCGGCTAGGCCACAAAGCGATCGGATCACATCAAAGGGGAGTCGGGGGGGGGGGTAGATGAAAGACGCCCCCCCCCCTTCTCCGACCAGCCCATCGTCGTCTTGGCTACGGTGGCCGACGTCGGCGGTGAGAGGACTTTACCGGCGGATAGAAGACTCGGCTTGGTAATGCGATTGTGGGGGGATAGTGATCCCACTGCCGCGTCACCGTCACCGTCGTCGCTAGGGGCGCTAGGGTTAGGGGTGGGGAATGGGCTGTAGGTAGGTGTGAGGTGTCAGGGTTTGGATCCACCAACAAGGCTGACATGATTTTTGAAAGCATTCACACGGAAAGAGTGCAATATGTGGGATTCAATGCCCCAGGACCTTTTTACAAACCCAAAGAAGTTTTTTTTTTTAAAATCTATTTACCTTTATGACCCTCCTCTCTCCTCACCCCAAGTCTCCATCTTTCATAGTTGCCCGAGGCATCACCACTCCCCATGACGGACCGAGAAAATTTAACCTAATTAGCCCCCCCCCCCCAACTCCCTCCTATCTCCGACTCTCCCACCCTTTGGTCGACTTGCTAAACACACGCCTTCAAAGCGGGCTATCATGTCCGGCGGGCCCTGTGCCTTTGACCGACCACCATGCGAAGTCCGCCCTGATACGTTTTGTGGGGTATGGGCGGAGGGGAAAAAGGGCATTGGGGGAGGGGGGTGCTTCATCATATTGACGCCGGACCAGCACATGAAAAGGGGCGTCACAGAGAGAAAAGGGCCAGGAGAAAAGAGAGGGGTGGAGGGGGTTAGGGGAGAGGAGGGCGCGTGTGATCGGCGCCCTGAACGCGGAGGGGCCTCGCCCAAGCTCAGCCAAGCTCGCCCAAGCTCGCCAGTCCCGCCGTACTTCCAAAGCGCCGCCCAAGCTCCCCAGCCCTGCCCAAGCTCGCCAAGCCTCGCCTAAGCTCACACAGTCCCGCCCAAGGTCGCCCAGCCTCGCCCTAGCTCCCCCAACCACGTCCAAGCCCACCCAGCCTCGCCCAAGCTCACCCAGCCTCGCCCAAGCTCACCCTAGCTCCCTCAGCCTCACCAAAACTCCCCCAGCCTCGCCCTAGCTCTCCCAGCCTCGCCCTAGCTCTCCCAGCCTCGTCCTAAACACAGAACACCCAGGCGTCCATGCCAATCAGGGTCACCGACTCAAAGCTAATTTTCGGCTTTGTTTCTCCACTGTTGCCTTTTTAATTGCACCCTCCGGCACCCGTTGGGGGACAGGCATAAAAAGTCCGCCGCCTCTCGCCGACTAAACAGGCGCTCACACTTCAGAGGGAGACATGAGATTTACTGTAGGGAGACATGGGATTTACTGTAGGGAGACGCGAGAGTTGACTGTAGGGAGACATGGGATTTACTGTAAGGAGGTGCGGACATGCACGGACTCCCCTTTAAGTATGTCTCTTATGTAAGCCGCCCACTCCATAATCACGCCCTCACCATAGGCACATTTCTCACACTACTTACACTAGTTTACCCTCCCTCCTCTCCCAAAACTTTCAACATCCCAGACTTAACCAAGGTATACGTATTCTCTTACAATACGTATATCATTTCAGAAAATTTTATGTATTTTTTTCTTTTTAAAAATCGTAACTTTTATGATTTTTTCCAATTATATCTTTTTCAAAATTTTTCAATATTTTTTTGTGTGTGTAAATTTTGTAAAACTTTTTTCAATTATATTTTTTTTGTTTTAAATGTGATATCATTTGAGTGGTAACTTACCCTTGCCGGGAGCCTCCCGAGGAGGACTTGTGTGAGTGAGATGACCGTTTGTAGGACGAGCTCTTCTCGGAGCTGTCCGTAGAATACTGTGCGGTAGACGAGTGCATCTTTTCGTTCTCCATCATCCATGCTAATACCCTGCAAGACACAAGAAAATAAACCATTCATTAAAATATTATTATTATTATTTTTTTTTTTTTTTTTACAAAATTAACACATCACATTTCCCTTATTTTGATATAATCTATAGACTAATTGTGAGATAATATATTGGTTAACATGATCAGTGCATTTCTCTTTAATTTGCATCTAATTTAAAACTTCACTTGATAATGAACGTGGTATTTCCAGAACTAATACGATTGGAATCATGCCCAGTTTTTAACAAAGTAATTTCAGGCTTACATTACTAACAAGCTCATGCGACCTATGAATTTGCAACAAAAGGACGGGTCAAAAATTGAAAGCCAACCTATTAATTACGATGATACAAAAGTTATCAAGTAATTGGGCGATTTTTCCAATCAAAGACACTAAAGGTCATACAGCAATTTGGTTTTCTTTGGTGGCTACTCAAAATGTCAGAAACAAAGGGAGAGACCACAACTGAAAAGGAGATAACAAGATGAGAAGTTATCATTTGTACTACACGTATCGTTTATTAGAAACGGCTGATTAATTAGTATTAGGCCTATGATGGGATCGGATGGGATTTAGGCCTAAATCCCATCATGGTTTTCTAGGCTGCGTGGGATGTAAATTGCACTTTACCTCAGGCCTAAACCCCATGCCTTTTCTAGGCTGCGTGGGATGTAATGCACCTCTGAGAGTCAAACACCATCCCCTTTTACCATTTGACCCCTCTGCTTTGGTGCATGGGATGCCACAATAGACCTGACAGAAGCTTGCTTCCACCCGTTCTCAGTACTAAAAGTACTCCCCAACCAACCCAACCCCACTCCCCCCGACCCACAAAGCTACCACCAGAGGAGATATCAAAGCTGGAGATCAAAAAATGCCCCTCCCACAGGCTTTGATGTGTAGAATCTAGAGCCCCCCTCCTCCCCTTTTATTTCTAGTTTTTAGCTGGGCCCCCCTCTTTGTGTGCGTGAAGCTCTCTATTGCTACCTCTTTGTGTGCGTGAAGCTCTCTTGCTACTCTCCCAGTCCGACTGCTCTTTCCCCCCCTGGTGCGTGTCGTTGCCTTTTGTCCCATCATTAGCTGTGAAGTCCCAGCCCCAGCCCATACCCCTTCACCCACCCCTACTCCATCCCACCCCCCCCCCCCTCACTCTACCCCACGCCCCCAGCTTTGAAGTAGTGTCTGGCACGGCCGCTGGGGGCCTAGTAATAATCTCCTTTCGCTTGTACCCGCGCCACCTTAGGCTGGGGAGGGCGGCCGCCGGCCGGGGCCTTCAACAATTAGACAATATCGACCTCCTAAGGCGTTAATCCGAGCGGGATTTGGTGGAGGTGGGGGGCGGGGGAGGGGTTAGTCCCGCCCTGGAGGGCCCGGGGTCAAGGCTCAGGGGACTGGCAATATGATAGGTGGTGGTGAGAGAAATTCGTTTTTTCAGGTGTTTTATGGTAAACGCCCTACTTGGGATATAACAATCATATGATACTTTAAGTCTAGGCTGTCCTTTTATTTAACGTACATGTTGAAGTAAATTAAATTTCATTTTCATTTTATCTTTTTATGTAAAAAATAAAGTGCAACAATTCCTCTTTTGTACGTTGTCAGCCATTAACACCACACAGGAGACCGCCGTATATTAACCACCACCCTGGAGGAGGCTCTATTAAACCATAAGCCACACCGTGACCAGGTAACCCCCCCCCCCCCCCATCACCCCCAACCACTCCACCAGCCTCTCCTGCTTTGTCTAAGCGCTAATTGTCGCTGATAGATAATTTGAATTAAAAATAATAGTAATAATAAGAGGGGCAAAAAGGAAACAGCCGGGGCGGCCCTGATGAGCGGTTGGGCTATTAACGACTAAATGGCGGCACTTCAAAGGGCGGCCGGCGGCAGTTCAAAGGGCGGCGGCACGTGCCGCCAACATCTGAGGGCGGCGCGGCGGATCAGGGGGCGGCGAGAGGGGGGGGGGGGGGGTGTCCTGAAAGCTGGACTTCACACAGGGTCCGGCCTCCACCGTCCGGATTCGTCATCCCGGGACACTTCCGTCCTGGATCCGGCTTGTGGATTGGGGGGAGGGCCGGCCGGCTGGGTGGATTCATTGGTGGATTGGGTGGAGTGGATGGGAAGTAGTCTCTGTGTGGATGGGGGGCTGTGGTGGATGGGAAGGGTATGGGCTAGGGCTAGTACTGTACTTTGAAGGCTGTTCTGAGCTTTCTGTGTCTGTGTGTGTGTGTCGGTCTGTGGCTCTCTCAAGGCCTTTTGTGTGGACTAATCATTGCTAGCAACTGTCACTTTTATCCCTTTACCGCCCCCTATCCCTCCCTCCCTCCCAGCCGGCTCACTTCTAGGTCCCCCACCCCCAGTCCCCACCCATAGACGGCCTTTTCTATTGGCGCCGGCGCTTTTTTGCCCCCGCTACTGACAGGCGATTGGTCTGTTATTAGGGTGGAGGGTGCGTTCTGCTTCTGAACAGAGAGTGTGGGGGTGAGCTGGCTGGTTGTGGTGGTGGGACAGGGCCATGTATATCCAGATGAGGTATTAAGAGTTGAGTTATACTGACTAATGTAAGCTAAGATCTCATAGAATAGCTGACGAAAAAAAAATGGCCACTGACTCAGATCAAGGTTGTCCAGCCGTTTAAAAGCACTTCATTTTAAACAGATATTTCAATCAGACATATATCTGGAAACGCAAATGGTCGCTCTCAACTTTAATGAGAAGGCGTTTATCAAACAACTTGACCACCACCAAAGGCCATCGTTTCCCATCTGATGTCCAACCTATTCTTACAACTAAACCCAAGTCCTAAACGGCGGCTTCTTATATTGTTTTTGCTCTTTGATCCACCCACGACCATGCCATCCTAACCCCCACCCTCCTCCTGTACCCTCCTACACCTCCCCAACCCTCCTCCAGTGTTCCGCCAACCTATAGGGCGTCGCCCCCCCCCCCCTCCGCGATCAATGGTGTGCATTTTCAGCGGCGGCGACGCTTCACTTTAACACCCCTGCCATTTTAAACAATACCCCCCGTCCTTTCATCTGGCTAAAAACGCCGCCAATGATCTGTCATTTCCGCCTGATCTCTCCCGCGTCCGTCGCTGCCTCTTTTCACGCCTCCCTCATAAATACAAAATTCCAACCCTTTCATCTCCAGCCATAGCGAAAAAAGAATCCAATACGCGCTGCTCTGTGCTGCTTGCTGCTGCCTTTCGCCCGGCTTTTTGTTCTCTATTATTCCTTTTTGTAACCCCCCTCCTGCCCCCACACTCGTCCGAGCTCCGTTTACCAATTATAGTCACTTTCATCAACAATGCGCTGGAGAATACATCAAATTTCAGACTACCCTGGCTTTTGGGTTGGAGGTTGGGGGTTTGGGGGGCCGCCCCTCCTCCTGGTTGTCCCGACTCCTCCAGGGTGGAGTGGATTGGTCGCGACGCGCACAAAACGCCCGCGACTGACGCGATTGCCTCGATCAGCTATTTCAGTTTTGCAGAAGTATCATTTTCGGATCGGGGCGACAATGGATATGAAGGCAGGGGATGTGATGTGGTGGGGGTGGGTGACGGCATTGGTGGTTTTCGCTGGCAACTCTTCTCCATTCTCCACCCCCTCCGACCATACCCCCCCCCCCAAAACCTCCTCCTGTCGACTGGCTAAATTGGAAAATTACCCGTCGGCCGCTGCCCCTCCAATCAGCGCCCCCGACGCCCAGTCATCGTCGCCAGTCGCCTCTACTAATCTGCCCGCTTTACGGCGCTTTAATCCACCTTATTTACCCCCTATACATCCTCCCAGCCCCCCACCCCTCCAACCACCCCCCACCCTCCACACCCTGGAGGAAGGCCGGATCCAACTCCCACCCAAATCGGCCACTATTCAGACTGGTACTATTCATATACTCAGCCCCCACTCTCCCTTCCCTCACTGTCCCTATTCAGACATCGCTCCCTCCTGTCGCGACGCCCTCCAATCCCCCTATCGTCGGCACTTCCGGCCCGACGGGGCTAATGGCGGGCGGTGGGACGCCAAACGGGCGGGCGATAATAGGGGAGGTGTCCCGACAAGATCAAACGGCGTCCCGGCCGTGTAGTACCAACAGCGGCCGCCAGATGACAGGCCGATGGGCGCGGACGGGGGCCCATCTCCCTGTAATCAGGGGGTGGGGGCTAAATACCGCCCCCCCCCTCCAGCATCCCCCCCCCCAACCAGCCCCCTATTCCGTCTACAACCCCCCCCCCCCCCTTCAAACCCATATAACTCGCCGCCACCCCTCTCCTCTTACCCCTACCACCCACTACCCCCTCCCCCACCCTATTCTCCTCCCTTGATGCCCCTCCCAGAAGTGTCTCTGTTCCCATTGCTTTTTGTCCACATCTCCGCCCCCGCCCATTTATTTCCTTAGTGCTCAGAGGCCCTTTTCCCCACCCCTCCTGTTCCTGAGGTCACTGGCTGTATTCGGTGCCCTTTCATAGGCCCTTTTCCCCTTGAGGTCATTGGCAGTGTTCAGTGACCTAATCCCTGGGTCCTGAGGTCACTTTTCACACCTGGCGCGTCTTGTCTCACCTGGAGGCAGGTGGTGATGTGTACTACTCTGGTTACCTTCTCAAATATTACACTTACTGGTAACATGCTAAAACTGGGTATTGCAAAATTGAAAAAAAAATACATGCATATCTGTGATCAAGTACAAACAAATATGTTGATTAAAACTGAATAAATAGCACTACTTGGCACTGATTTGAGCACTGATTTTCTTTGGCACTACTTGCCACAGATTTTTGCACTACTTGCCATAAACCTGTGCACTACTTAACATTGATTTTAACACTAAATGACACACTTGAGACATCAATTTAACAGGTTACTCACTTTTCGTTGGCGGGGTTGCCCGTCGGCTCGTACCGTACACTGACTCCACTGTCGATGTTGCTGCTCGTGTCCGACACCTTTTTCACATTGGACCTCTTGGTGTCGCGCGACCGGCCCCGGCTTCCCGTCTCGTCGTAGCTCCGCGAGAAGGAGTCCCTGAGGGCAGGGTCGGCGCTGGCCGCGCGGTAGTGCGACAGGCTGCGGCTCTGGGCCTCCAGCTCCAGCAGCTGTTTGGTGCTGAGTTTGGGGTCCTTGGAGCCACTGATGTGGTGGTGGTGGTGATGGTGGTGCACGTGCTTACTGCTCGTGGAACCACCGGTGGTGGTGCCGGCGGAACCACCGGTAGTGGTGCCGGCGAGGTTCCCGGCCAGGCGGCTCTCCAGCTGCTCCTGGCGCGAGGACGACGTCGTCGGAACGGAAGCCGCCGACGCCGCGCCGTTTCCGGTTCCGCCAGCCGCCGACGAGGGCGCCCAGGATTTATCATCCCCACCCATACCGCTGTCAAACGACAGCAGCGAGGTCAAATGCGACGCGCTCGTACTACTGGTATCCAGCCTGTCCTTGGTCCGTTTATGATACGGCCGATGTCCAAGCAATATCCCTGAAACATTCGGGGAGGGCCCGGCCATCGACCGGCGCGTGTTGAAGCTGCGGTCAGCCAACAAGCTGGCCGCCGCCCGCTCCGGGGAGTGGCGGCCCGGCGACCGGCTGGGCGTCTGGCCTGCAGAACTATCCCAGATCCGCGAGCAGTGCTCCTCGAGGATGCTCTGCGCGTTGTCCTCGTCCTGCTTCTCCTTCTCCGCCATGGCCGTCGCCATCAGCGCCATCATCGACGATACCGACTTGTTGTGCGTGGACAGCGAGGACTTGTTCAGGTCCTCCTCGTCCGTCATTTGCTGGAAAAGGGGAGAGAAAAGGGAAATTGTATAAGTTATGTGGCATGGAATGGTCGAGATTTAACATGTTAAAGCTTAAAACTTTTATCAACAAAGCTTGAAACTTTCATATAATTATGTCAAAGAAAGCTGTAAGATAATCATATAAAAAAAGAAGCTTTAAATATGTCAAAAAAGCTTGAAACTTAATGTCAAACAAAGCTTGAAACTTCATGTCAAAAAAGCTTGAAACTTCATATCAACAAAGCTTTAAAATTATAACATCGACTGGTCTGCCGGTTAGTAAATGAGACCATTCATTATTACTGGCGGCTAGCTATATACTTCAAAGAACCTGTAATAAACGTACATTTACATAAAGTGACTACACCTGAGGCTGTATGTATTAATTGGACTAAAGTATCTCAACGGTCGCTTGAATGCACACATTATACTACAGCCCGATTTGCTGACGTCGGATACAGAAAACCCCTGATGGTGATGATACAAATTACAAAGTAAAACCGCGCCTCTGGTAAAACAAGTGTGGATGTGTATAAGGTTGATTAAATCCGTTAAAAAGAATCTACCTGACTGAGAACCCACTCCCGTACAAAACTACTTCCAGCCGTTATGTACATGTCAGACGCTTGCTCGGTACATATATCCAGGTCCTCAACGTATCGCTCCCCAGCACTGACTGAACGGTCTAATATGATACAATGTATTGCATCAATGAAGGTACCCCAGCCCTACCTGCCTACCATACCTCACCTCTACCCTCGCTTTCTCCACGGGTGGGGGACCTCTACCTGTAGCCAGGTACGGTTGGGTAGTTTTCTCACCTGTCGCAGTTTCCCTTAGCCCACCTGACACTAATACTCCCCCTCCTAACCCCCCTACACCGGGCCGGGAGTGTGGGGGTGACTGGGGGTGACCCCCGCCCCCCTACACCTACCCCCCGTAGGATGCGGGTTACATAACTGGCTATAGTCCTTTCGCACACACAATAAGGGCTGACATCTTTAGACAGGTAAGTATAGGGCGAGAGGACAATACCTGACCCCCTCTAACTGTGATGTTTTTCTCCCCGGTCACCTCTATTGAGAGTCCAAGCTTTCTGTGTTATTCAATAACATTTACAATGTAAGTCCAAGCTTTCTGTGTTATTCAATAACATTTACAATGTAAGTCCACGCTTTATGTGTTATTCAATTACATTTACAATGTCGCCACCACCCTTCTAATGTTTCCATTATACTAGTATGTAGAGCGGTCTCTTATAGTTTATCTATCCTCAGTGGAGCGGTAGAGGCCAAATGATGTGAATGACCTACCAAGGGCCTGGATAAAGGTCATTGAAGGGCCCTGATAAGTGCCCTTAAATCCGGCGCCGCTGCCACTGGATCAGATCACACCCACTCTATGTATGTAAGTAACACTTAACTGCCACGCCTCCAGGGTGCCAATTTTATACTACTCAGATCAGATTAACCGCGCCCCGGAGGACGCCCACACCGCCGCTGCCGCTGACAACATTGATCAATGGTAAACCGTTAAGCGTATATTCCACTATCCAACATTACTCCATATCTCCAAAATCGCGAGAATGAATAAGAGCCGATCATACGCATGTTACATATCATTAGAAAGGATTTTGAATTGCCTTTAAAATGGTGTGTAACAAGCAAGGGTTCTTGTAATATTTCTAACAAAAACCCTAAGAATCGGAAAATTCCTAGCAGTCAAAATGATCTAGTGGAATATAGGCTGAAGTCTCCACTCATCCATGCCACTCAATACTTACTAACACTTCCTCCCGGCATCTCCCCTCCTGGTCCGCCGTCCACCAGCGCACACTGGAGGAGGCGGCGGCGGCCCACGTGGAGGAGGAGGGGGGTGAGAAGGCGGGCAGGTGGTGAGACGACTGGGGGAACATGGAGACCCTGGAGGAGGACTCTACCCTGGAGGAGGACTCTACTAGTACTACAGGTGGTGCAGTGGCTGTGTCCCTACTGGAGCCTCCTGGCCCGCCGACTGCCTGTTGCGGTGTGGCGGAGGTTCAGACCGACGACTCACACCCACTCTCTGAGCTGCTCACCCAGCCGAGTCCCCCTAGCGGGTGGCGCGAGCATCAGGCAGTAACTACTGAGCAGCTCACCCCAACCACTGAGGGTATGGAGGAGCCGCTCCAGTACCTGGTAACTACCTGCTCCAGGGTCGCATTTCCCTGCACTACTCAGCCTCCTCCTGGTCCCCACCCTGGAGTTTACATCGACAACAATACCAGGGTGGATAGAGCATTTCACACTGGAGGAATCTGAGTGAGAATCTCGGTGATTCATAGGAGGTTTTCCCCCTGCCCGCCGCCGCCGCGCCCATGGAAGGTGGGTGCGAAAATATGTTGTCTGTGACGTAGCTAGATGTAGTGCTAGGAGAGTTGATATAGGGCGGAGTGTTGATGAAAGGAGTACCTACTTTGTCAAGGCGGGTATATTAACAAAGCATGGAGAGCGTTACTCATAAGTGATGTCACTCAGGGGGTGACATGTCAGGCGTAACCATGTCACTCACCGCTAAGGTCATTTGATTTTTGCCAAGGTTTACTCACACAACACCCAACCCTCCCCACAACATCCAATACAACACCCAACCCCTCCCAGAACAAGACCCATCAACAACAAACTCCACTCACCATCATCTCGTTGTTCTCGTTCTCGGCTATCACATCCAGCTTGTTGTTCAGATTCAGATTGTTCATACACTTGTTGTTATTGTAATTGCCATGGTGGTAATAATTATTGGCGTTAGTAGTAGCAGTGTAACTCCCACATGTAGTGGTAATAGTATTAGGGATGTAGGTATTAGGTTTGCCTGGCTTATGTTGGCTACAGTCCGCCCGCAGCATACCCTTAGTGTCCACTCCCATACTCTCCAGCCCTGCCTTAAGAGCCATCCGAATCTCATTCTCCACGTTCTCAGAGATCACATTTCCCACTGTCACAGGAACCACTCCGTTACCATTGGACAACATGGTCCAGCAGCCAGTGTCCATCATGTGATGGCCAGTGTCTATCATGTGGTGACCAGTGTCCATCATGTGATGACCAGTGTCCATCATGTGGTCAGTTTTGGTGTTGTCCGGAGGTCCGGCCATGTAGTACTCCGTCCCTTGTCGGTGCACCACCTTGATGACGGAGAAGCTGCTGCCTAGAATGATGGAGTCACCATCTGGGCACAGTTTGAGCATCTTCATTTTAAGTGTTTTTTGACGATTTTAGTGGGATTTTTGGATAGATTATTGCTTCTGTGACGGACAGAGCAATAAGTACATTATGTGAGGTTTGGAGAAAACAGTGTGTGATTGTAATGTAAGTTATACGCGTTGCACTGTGGCTTCAACGCTGATAGTTGGTAGGTCCACTCTGACACAGCGTCGCGTCCCTCTAAACTGAACACTTGTCAAACACTAAGGTCTATTTACGTCCGAGTGTCAACTGGTACAAAGACTCCACGGTCCACTGACTCCAATGACCACGTCTCTTTACAATGAAAACTCCCAAGTACTCCACTGACAGTTATAGGTTATAATAGTCCGTGTTTCGGACCTCCAGTCCTCCGGGGGTAGTAGTATATGGAGATAATCCAATAATCCAGACCTAAACTCCTAGCTGATGCTTGTTGTTGTCTGGGTGAGTCAGCAGCGTTTGTGGTGGTTGTGGTAGCGTCCACCGTTCCGGTTGGCTGCTCCTCACCTTCGCTTAAGCAGTAGGAGTAGTAGTAGTAGTACTAGTAGTAGTCTCACACACAGACGTCCGCTCAGCACGGGTCGCCGCTGCCATGTGCTCCACGCCTCTTGCCGACAACAGCTGCTGGCAGAACTCGTTGCTGATTGGTCGCTGGCGCCGCCGTACCTTAACCCAGCCACCGACGGCGAGGCCACTCTGCAACATCACCCACCTCTCACTGACTCAACCCTCAGAGGTAGTGAACTCGATGCAGAATGACAATGACAAGGCCACTCTGCAACACCACCCACCTCTCACTGACTCATCCCTATGCGAGCGCGGAGCTATGGAGTTAGTGAACTCGGTGCAGAATGATCATGGCAATGCAATGCATGCGGCGAGGACATAACCAACGACCAAAGGCGCAGTGGCGCTACCTGGATTGGTGACGGCGGACCACTAGCGCCCCCGCGCGGCTGGGCGGTGAATCAGACGGCAGACGGGTCGGACTGGATCATGAGAAGGCGGCATTGATCGCGCTTTCATCGCCTGTGGAGCGCTGGACCAGTGACCAAACAGGCGGCGGCTTTGATACCTGCGAGCCGGCAGGGCCACAAAGAGCTGGCCTCCTCCTCCTCTCCCAACCCAGGGCGTCCATAAATAACATCTGTTTCTGGTCCACCCGCCCGGTGGGAATTTTATGACCGGGTTTTTTTTTTTTAATTTTCCAAAAAAAGTGGAAAAAATCCATAAAAAAGATCTGTTTCTGGCCCACCCGCCCGGTGGGAATTTTATGACCGGGTTTGTTTTTTTTTAATTTTCCAAAAAAAAAGTGGGAAAAATCCATAAAAAAAAATCTGTTTCTGGCCCACCTGCCCGGTGGGAATTTTATGACCGGGGTTGTTTTTTTTTAATTTTCCAAAAAAAGTGGAAAAAATCTAACGTTTTGTTATATTCCTACCGATTATCCACAAAAAGGAGACAGGATTTTTGGGGGGGTTGAGGTCAGCCTCAACGCTCCATTAGAACCCCTCCCGCCTCCCATAAAGGGTCGGGGGTGGCTTCCTACTAGCCCCTTGATCCTCATAGGAATAGTGACCGTTCACTTCCCATAGATTGGGGGTGGGGGTAGTAGTATATGGTTTGGGGGTAAATGAGTGGTTGCCTTAGGGT
The DNA here is from genome assembly GCA_936440205.1 of Lepidonotus clava. Classification (NCBI taxonomy): domain Eukaryota; kingdom Metazoa; phylum Annelida; class Polychaeta; order Phyllodocida; family Polynoidae; genus Lepidonotus; species Lepidonotus clava. The sequence goes on from OW387135.1 coordinate 21,656,826, forward strand.
GATTGTAATGGTAGGCTATCACTATAGTTATCGGACATGTTCATCAAACCACACTAATGGTCCTACTTATATACCTGTACTTAGCAAACCAGACTCAAAGAGCACTGGTATTCAATTACTCTGACGGCTATATCTCTTACCCACAGAACCCCCAAGTGAGATACGACAAGCGCGTATCTCACCCTGTTCACCTTAGGAGCAGCTCCCATGTCGTTCTCCTCCAGGGCAGCAGTAGGAGCAGTCGGTGAGTCAGTGGCTCAACTTAATCGCTCCCACTTGAGTCAGCTAGTTCCCGTTCGCTAAGGCGTTGGTACATATGGCGCTACTTTCCGATGGTAGTTCTGCAAAACAACTGATCAGTGGTTCTCCTACTGCTGTTCCTGTCAGCAGGGCCATGTAAGGGCCTTTTCTAAGGGCCATTTCTGGGGTCGTCTCTGATCCCGACTCACCACTGTGATCACGTGACTCGCTGACCTCTGCCATGCTGACCTCTGGTCAAGATTTCCGAGGTCAAGTCCCTGGAGGACTTACCCTGGAGGCGGCGGGCTGAGGGGGTTACTGGAGGAGCGTCCACTACAACCTTACAAGGTTTACAACCTCACAGGGTATGCAACCTCACAAAACCCTGCCTACTATGACTAACTATGACAGGTCCGGTGAGGGCGAGTTCGTAGGGTGGAGTGGTCAGTCAGGTAGGCTGAATGAGGTGCTACAATGAGGTGGACGGACGCTCACTGATTTGCCAACGCGGCTTCTAACAAGGGCCTTTGAAGGGCCTTCAAAAAGGGCCTTGGGGACGGGGTTGCAAAACACAAGCTCAGAATCTACAGATCGTTAGGAGTCAACCAACGCTCTCCGTACCTAACAGTCCCTCAGTCCAACCCCCCTAATGCCTGAAAATCCACACAGAACGTCCTCGCCGCCTTGTCTTTCATCAATCGCTGACGTCTAACACCATCGGGCAGTTAGGACTGCAGAAGGCAGGTTTCTCTGGTAAAACCTCTGATTTCAAAGCGCCCTGGAGAAGGCAAAACAGGGGCCCTTCATCACAAGCAGGAGGAGGGGGAGGGCTCCAGGCGCAACTCTTGACTTCCTCTCCAAATCCCTCTCATCCCAAACAAGCATTTTCTGTACGACTGCTTGCAAGCGCTCTCTTTCCTTTGCTCTTTTTTTTCCTCCTTTGGTCCCCCCACCCTTCCTACTCCCCCTCCCCGTCCACCTTCTCCTCCCGATCCCTCCTCCAGCGGTAGTGATACTACAAAGCCCTCTGTACAGGGGCGAGCGCCTTTGTAGTCGGGCAGAAGACGTCAGATCCTGGGGGATTAACACAAAAACCCGCCAGCTTATCCACAACCCCCCCTACCCCTTCCTCCAGTCCCCGGCGGTCGGACGACGGCCGGCCCTTTCCTATAGCGCCAGATGCCTTCTAATTGCAATTGAAAAGAAAAGGAGTCGCCCTCTCTTCTAATGAGTGGCCCTATTTGCATCTTTCCCTCGCGAAAATACTGTCATCAATCCGTCTTCAAAAAGGCCTCCCCTGGGCAATAGCTTTCATCCGCCGTCGTTTTCGTAGCGGCTCGTTATTCTGCATCGGGGCAGGGCCCGGGTACGTAAAGTGAAGTCGGTGGGCCGACTGTGTATGTGTATGTGTGTTCGGGGTAGGTGATCATATAGTGCCCTACTAGTGTGATTCCCTTGAGCATTATCGCCTCCTTTCTATGGTCTAATACTATTTTCTTAATAAAAACTGTTTGTTTACATCGCAAATTGTCTGGAAAACTGGCAGTATACCTTGTTTTACCAGGCTAAATTTGAATGAGCCAAACTGAAATTGTGGGCTCTTTGGGATCAGAAACAGTTATTCCATTGAACCTAATCAACAAGTAATGACCCAATAATATTCTCCCTTGAACAAGCTTCGTTTCCCCCTTTTGAACAAGGCCTTAATTAGATTTGAAGGGGAGAAGCAGCTCCGTCTCCATATTATTAATATTAAGGTGTGTGTAAACCGGGCCGAGGTAGGGATCCGCCACCACGTCCCGACTTAATGGACCCCCGCCCGACTCAAACGGATAGGTTCTTGGCGCCGGCGAAAGCCAAGGCTAGATTAAACGGACTGCCGTGCCGAGATCAACTCGATCGCGTTTCATAAAGTTGTGCGACTGCGATCCAGTGGCGCGGCGGGGTGAAAAGAAAGCGAAAGCTGATAATGCGACCGCCGCACAAATGCCAACATCAAAAGGCGGCCGGTGGAGGGGAGGCACGAGACTGGGGAGAGCACTGAGAGGTGTGGGGGGAGTGTTACTCTCCGAGTCTCTGAGAGGGATGGGGTGGGATAGGGTGTATACACGTAGGAAGCTTGGGAGGTTGGGGGGGGGGGGGGGGGGGGGGTAGGGTTTTGGGCAAGCCAGGGGCGGGGCAGGCGAAAAGTAGTTGATGTTTGGTTGGGAGGACACCTTCGCTTTCAAGCCGGTGGTCTGGCGGACTTAGCCCTTACCGGCCATGATTTCTAATGAAGATCTTTCAGTTGAGATCTTCTCGCCTGTGTTTCTTCTGTATAACCTACCCCCTCCAGTCAGGCAAGCTTGCCCTCACTTAATCCCCATATAACACATTACATTTTTTTTTTTGAAATAAATATTCTATTTTCTTTGACTTTGCGCATGTGTGTATATTTGTGTGAGTGTGTGTGTGTGAGTGTGTGTGTGTGTGAGTGTGTGTGTGTGTGTGTGTGTGTGTGTGTGTGTGTGTGTGTGTGTGTGTGTGCACGCGTGTGTGCATGTGTCTGTGCCCCTGTGTGCCTGTGTGTTTGGAACCTCTGCGCTGTTCTTTTAGAAGAAGCAAAGGCCTCTAAATTTACACTGTCACATCTCCACATCCCCCGCCTTCTTGTTTCGCGACAGTCTTCAAAGGGGCGGGGTGCCTTGTGTGTCGCCTTGCTGACTGAGAAGAAAGCTTTGACAATGAGCGATAATAGGAGTTGGCTTCCCCCAATCCTGCTGCGATTGCGCACTTCACAACCCGGAGTAAGACAATGCCAACTTATCAATAGCAGCTTCTGAAGTGACACGAAAGGGGGCGCTAAGATAAAAAGACGCCCGGAGAAGATGAAAAAAGCGGGCAGAAATAGAGAAAAATGTAACAACAAGGAGGGGGGTCTAGGATTCAGTATAACATAGGAGAGGCCGTATGAATCTCTTTGTAGCTTTTGTCAACTACAAAGGAAGACTTTCTAGGACCTCTCCCAGTGAATTAATCTCAAAGAGGCACAGCCCCCCTTCTTGTTTCCTCCGCCTTTCCACCTTCTAACAATCATCCGAGTTTTTTCTTCTCCATCCTCCCCCCACCCCCCGCACCCCCATCTGACTTTCAACTAAAAAGGTCAACGCGATTGTAATCAATTATTCAGGGCCATAATATAATATTCCTTTTCAACTGGGGGGATTTTCTCTCGTGTGTTTTCCAGTAACATCACAAAACGTCGAGGCATCAGTTAAGAGTACTTAGTCCGCCACTCCCTTTGCCATTACTACTCCCATAAAGGTACATTCATCTTGTCTGTCTCTCTGTAAAGGCCTTGACTTTGAAAACAAGTGCACTGTGAGCACACTTGTCTGCCTTTGAAATGTATCAGAATAGTTCAAGAAGTACACCGTATTGCTGCTAGGGGTTCACGCAACTTTCAGAAACTATGAGAAAGGTTCGAGCAGCCATCCGAAAATGTCAGAAATATCAAACGATTTGGCAATCAAATGAGAAAGACCCCCCCCCCCAAAAAAAAAAAAAAATTAAAAAAAAATTAAATAAATAAATAAAAAAAAAAAAAAAAAAAAAAGAAGAAGAAGAAGATGAAGATGAAGAAGAAGAAGAACTAAAGAAAACACAGGGTTATACACTTATCAAAAGCTCAGCCTCCCTACTGCAGCAATACTTACTTGCTCATAATGAATTTAAAAAAAAAAAAACTTTAACTTTTTCTTATGTCATGTCTTACCTCTAGTGTTTTCATGGAGTCCTCTATCCGCTTCATCTTATCCTGTTCGTCCTTAACCTTGTCCAGCCTCTCGATGAGCATGCTGGCGAACTTGGCTGGGTCGATCTCGGCGATGTTACGGTCTTTGGGCGCGCGGTCAGTCCGCTGTGAAGGCAAAACACGAATTGGTCAACACGGGGAACATTTATGGATATTTCCAGGTCAACACGAAGAACATTTATGGATATTTCCAGGCCAACACGAGGAACATTTATGACTATTTCCAGGTCAACACGAGGAACATTTATGACTATTTCCAGGTCAACATGAGGAGCATTTTTATCATTATTTCCAAAATAATCTTAAACAAAAGAAAACATTGTTGTATAAAAAATCAAAACACCTACATGACGATTATGCTATACGTACTTTCTCTTTGAGGTATAGAAACATTATAACCGGAACTTTAGTTCGAAGTACAAGAAGAATATAATTATGCACGTGTTCATTAATTATGCATGTTTTTATGCACAATTTATGAGTTCTTTACCACAAGGAGACACATGGGGTAATAAATGACTGGGTGACAGGTGTTACCTTACTGCTACCCTTTGATTATTACATACTTTATGGTTACAACGAGACACTTACACGCTTTCATGTCACAGAAAACAAAGAATATTAGTGCGTCAAGCAGGATGTACTCCATCTAATTTAACTTGATTAAAACAGGCAAATACTACTTTGTCTCGTCTAGGAAGGACCCCACTAAGAGTATGATACGTCCTAAGATGATTGGTTTTTGAACGCAAGACTTAACATTACATACCCTTACTACAAACACGTACCCAGTTGACATTCATTTATTTTAGGGGAGAGGCATAGTCTCATACTGTATTATTCAAATTGCCATTGATAGTTCAAAATTTTCTCCATTTTAAAAGTTTTTTTCGTGCTAGTGACTTAGCTTGAATATACAAGAGCCTAGAAAACCAACTATCACGTAACAGAAAATACTTATTATTAAATAGTAAAACACTTCCTCATAGCGGATGGAATGGGCTCACACCAGAAGGCAATACTTCTTATTTAACAGTAAAACAATTCCTAAGAACGGTTGATATTGGCTCTCCTCAGAAGTGTGAGTGTTACTAATTCTGGCCCCTCTGACACAGACAGAGGCGGGCAAACTTTAGGTAGGTACACGTAGGTGGGTGGGTAGGTGGGTGGGTGGAAAGGTCTTTGATGTGGGACTTTGTCTTTTAACCTTGATTAGCCATATGCTGGTAGCCACCGGCCCACCTGGCCGCTATGTTATCACCTGACGGCACCAGCCTCATCAAAGGCTCACCTGGCCGGGAGCACTAATTAACTCCAGCACCCCCCCCCCCTACCTCCAGCCACTCAACCTACATACCTGAGGCCGACCTTTTAAAAAATTGTTTCCTGTCCAGTGGGTGACCAGAAAAATAACAGGGAGGTCGGAATATCGTTTTTCTTTTGTTGGTAAGGATAAAACAGAAAAATTTGGCACCAAAAAAAAAATCGGAAAATCGAGGAAAAAAAGTGTCCAGTCGGCCCTTATATAGTCAGTCGGGCGGTGGTCCGGAAACAAACTTTTTTTAAAGGTTGGCCTGAGAACAGGTGTGATGTACTTCTGACACTACCAGAGTACAATTACTCTTATTTGGTGGAGTATTTTTTTTTTTACTAGAGTACAAATGCTTTTTTTTGTGGTCATCATCGGGAAAAAAAATCAATATCGTACTTCCGACCACTTTGAAGTCATTGTTTGGGGGAATTTTTCTTATAGTTTTTAATATTTGATTTATTTTAATAATTGAAAAAGTTCCCGCCTGATTGGTTTCTTTTCCTCTCCAATAGCCCCTTTGATTTACATCAATTGTAAAAGGACAACTAAAGTACTTCCTAGGTCTACATTGTGTTTGCCTCGTTTTTTCACTACTTCCTAGATCTACACCGCTGCGCATAAGTGGTTTCCTCTGCTGGTTCATTTTCTTACTTTTTCTCAGTTATAACCAAAAGTTGACATTTTAGTAACATGTCATAATTTATGATTTCATATCAAAAATAAAATTAACAGTAATCGAGTCTGGGTTGATAAGAAGTATGGTACATTTAAAATGGTTAATTAAATGAACAAAAGAACTTTTTTCCATTAAAACCCTGCTCCCATGAGTAAGCACTTCACAATTTCACATCCCCGGATGATCGGATTTAAAGTTAATGCCCTTATAGTCTGTATGAATTTCCACGCTTCTCTTCGTAACCCTCGCATTATTTCCCCCCCCCCCTCCCCCACCACACACACACCCCTCACCCCGACCCCTCCAACCCTTTACATTTTGGATCCCCTGCACTTTTAATTCATCAACATTATCATCTTTTCAAAAGACTAATGCGAAATTCTATCACTCCTGTCACAATAGCCTGGCCATCAATCCCCCACCCCCCAAACCCCTCCCCCCTAAATCCACCCCCCCCCCCCCCCTTTCCTCCAATAACCCTTAATCTCATTTTGCACGGCTGAGCTGACAGGGATATTTCATTATTGGTTGAGGGGGTTACATTAAAACCGCCCCCCCCCCCCCCCACGCCTGACAGAAACCCCTGGCCAAGCGGCTGACGGGTATAGAGATCCAAGATTCAATCTAAATCCTCCCAATATTAAAATCTGCCAGGCGCTGGGCCCAATTATGAAATGGAGCAGAGAAATAACAAGCGGCGGTCGGTCGGGGGCGGGGGTGGCCCCCAAACACGCGGCCAGAAAAGGATCAAAGGCCCACCACTGACCTTTCCCGCGCTCATCAGAGCAACAACAATAGCCGTATGCAAATGAGCCCGCCCCACTTCAAAGAGCCCGCCTCCCCTGGCGGCAATAAACAGAACTAAGGTTTCTGAATAGAACGGGAGGGGGGTAAGGGTAGGGGTGGGGAGGTTGGGGATGTATGGGGGGTTGGAAAAACTGAGACTTGCATGCACAGCCACGCGGTGGGGGTTATTAAAAAAATTGGGGGCTTGGTAGCGGGGAAAGGGGGCCGTGGGGGGTGGGTGGATTGTGGCCGTGGATCCTTGGCAATTACAAACTAACCACCAAAAAGCGCTTAGCATTAACACCCGGCGCTGCTCAATTTAGCGTGGGTAATACGCCGTAGAGTGAGGACTGAAATGTTTCAACTTCAGCCTCCCCCGAGGGGTGTGCAAAAATGGGGGGCCCGCTCCCACTCTGACCCCCCCCCCCCTACCCCTAATCCGTTGAGTGACAGGCCTCAGCATATGGGGGGGATCGGGGAAGCTCATCAGTGGCGGCCTTTGAAGTCCTTTGATCCTCTTTGATCAATTAAAAATGTGTCTATAGTTCCGGCCTATCAGCTGTCCCCTGGTCAGGCTAGACTTGACAAGGCCTCGGCTAACCAGTATTAGCAATTACTATGATGAATTAGTTTGGTTAATTACTTAATCCCAGTGGCTCTAATTAGTCAGGCGTTTAAGGCGGATTATAGCGCAACCAGAGGCACAATAATTACCTTTGCTTTCTCATTTATTCTAAATTTATGAAACTCAATAAAGGGCACACTATAGACATAAACCAGGATGTTAACCATTTTTTCTATTTATTTGCAGAAGACAACCTTTGAATATAATAATATCTTCTCACGTCCATAATTAGTTCAAAAATAATTTCCTAATGAAGGTCAACAAATATTTGTTTTTTTTAAATCAAATATGAATCGAGGTCCACAAATATCTTTCAAAATAGATAATACAATTAATTGATTTTATCAAAATATGTATAAATTGTTCGAGCAGCTAGGCTGTGCCCATGTCTAGTCAGAGACTAACAGACGCTATGATGACTAATATGCAAGCTGTGTATTTCTGCTGATCATGCGGGAGGTGGGAGGGGGGAGGGTTATCCTAGTTGTAGGGCCTGTACAAACAGATTACTTCCCACTTGTTTTCCTTCTATATTAGCAGTGGAAAAAAGCCCCCCTCCACTTTGTTTGTTGGACAAAGAATGAGAATATTTGCCATGGGGGGTGAGCGGACTTCAAAGCACAGGAGGTCCTGGTGGCGCTAGTTTATGTGATGTTGGAAACACAACGGGTTGGGATAATGTACACTGTGCGGCGACTTTTATTTCCTGACAAAACCTAACGTTGACGCGGATAATCCCTATAGTTTCCCCCTGATGAGTTTGGTGATAAGTAGCAACTGTGGGCTGTGATAAGTGGCAACTGTCCCCTGATAAGTAGCACCCCACAGGAAGGGGCTGGACCAAAACGTCAACGTTCTTTGATCGGATATTTTTTTGATTAATTATTTCTTTATACAAATATTTTCTTTTATATTCACCAAAAGAAGGATCTTATCACATTGAATTAAATCATCCATTAATCACATTGTTTTCTTCTCTATGTGTTTTTTGGAAATCGACTTCACTATGGATGCGTTTTTTGGTAAACTAAACTCTGTTTTGTAAACTATCCTTGTGATTTCTGCATGTCCTGTATGTAGGTTTTGGGACCACTGAGAACTTTCTAGCTTCAAAATATAGTTGATTTTACATTCCAAATAAAACTTGGAATAATTGTTTTTAGAATTCCTTACCGGTATAACACTGAGCTGGTTGAGTTCGGCACATTTGTTGATCTGGGCATTTCGGTGCATTGCCTTTTGTCGTCGTTTCCATTTACTGGTTCCGTAGACGGGGGCTTCGCGCCCATCACTGCAACAATGAAAGAAAGAAAACATTAACATATATCCAAAAATATGATTAAAAAGAAAATAAATTATTAATGTAATATCCATAGATATTTCTCTGTAAACAATCTTCACATGAGCAGCTCGGGGATGGAGTAACTAAATATCTACTATTTATCCCTATTTTTCAAAATCTTTTTTTTCTTTTCTGTTTTTCCAACGCGGGACTGTCACCTTTGGGTCCCTTCATCATGGTCGTTTTGGTCATTTTTGTTCCCCAATAACAAACATGATGAAAGGAGGCCGTAATGATAGCTGCTTATCTTGGCCGGATCCTGTCGTACCTGGGCTGTGAGTAGGGATCAAGTGGACAGGTGAGAGCCCACCTCCCTGCCATCTTGAGGTGGGTGGGCCAGGTAAATACAGGTATTATCACACTAGGCGATTCTACCGACCAGCAACTTGATTATTCATGACCTTTTCTATCACTGTGACAGGAGACCATGATGTTACATATCATTTGAAAGAGAATTTCAAGCCCTTTCAAAAGATATATTACATGCCTATAATCAAAGCGATTTACTATTTTCGATTTCCAAAATCGCGAGGAAAATCGCATTGTGGAATCCAGCCTTTACAGAGAGTGTAGGTGAGAGAGGCGCCCTATCACTGATTACCCCTACCTGTCCTGACACCTCCACCACCTGGAGGAAACCCGCCCGGCCCCAGGTAGGAATTAACCTCAACCCACAGACACTTATACAGGTGTCGGCCACCTCCTCACGCCCTGGAGGAGAGGTGATGGATCCAGGCCTTTGATCTTTGCCCAGGTGTGTGTTTGTGTGCTGGGGACCCCGCCTGGAGGACGGAACCCGACGCCGGTAACTGAGCCACCCAAAGTGACTCCTTACTTAGATCACAGCCTCTACTCACTATATTATATGGAGAGGAGTTTGAGAGAGATATCAGGCCAACCCTTAAGTAGAAGTAGTGGATTAAAAAAAATTATTATTATTAGTCCCGGCCCACATTATTATTATTATTATTATTATTATTATTATTATTATTATTATTATTATTATTATTATTATTATTATTATTATTATTATTATTATTATTATTATTATTATTATTATTATTATTATTATTATTATTATTATTATTATTATTATTATTATTATTATTATTATTATTATTATTATTATTATTATTATTATAATTATTTTTGTTTTAACTTATCCAAAAACGTTTTATTTCTTTAGCAGAACGAAATGACTGGTGTGAAAAATTCGGATTAAACAAATAAAAAGAAAAGAAAAGGAAAACAAGTGAGAATTAACCAATATAGCAATAACCTATACCATGTACCGGCGCTTCATTATATCCATGTACCCGGGAGAGGCACTAGGTGCTGGCACCCACGGGGTGGGTGTCTGCCAATCCGCGGGGTGCCCTCTCAACTTGGCCCTCCCCTGTAACTTATTCCAGTCCACATGTCTACATGTTAGCCTGTTGGGGGAACTTTCCCGTCCCATCACAATTCATGGAAATCATCAAAGCAACATCCAGAATCAATCCCTTTAACTAAAACCACCCCGGACTCCCCCACCTGAATTATGAGTCCACTAATTTCCCCCGTGCTCGCACCGTTTAGGCTTTTGACAAAAAAAAAAAAAAAAAAAAAAAAAAATGTCAAAAAAAAAGAAAATGTGAGGGGGCTAGCAGTTCAATGTTTAGAGTGCTGTAGAAGTTGGGGGCCAGGAGTGGCTGGTGGGGAGGGTGTGGCTGTAGGGGTGGGGCCCGAGTCACTGTCGGCTGATCAAAGGGCCGACTGGATCCTGATCACAGAGCCAGGCCCCATCCCTACCTCCACGGTCCAGCTTCGGTGCAGACCTTCTCTATGGGCTCACTCACTCCGGCCCAATGGCGGTGGAGATTTTTCACCAAATTTAAAGGCATGTTTTTAATGGCGTGGCACTTATCTCCATAATATTCCGCTCCCTGCCAAATAATAAAGATACACGGCGCTAAATTGAATTAACCTGCTGTGTCTGGGCATGCATGCTACGCCCTGTGATTTAGGCTGGGTGAGCCGGTTTACGACCAAAGATCAAACAATCAAAATAACAAAATAAATTTAAATTTTTTTTTTGAAAATTATTCTAAAAGATGATTTTTTTTTTTTTTTTTTAAGTTTTGATTTTTGACTTTATATTTTGATTTTTATATTTTTATATTTTTTGAAAATTTATGTGTAGATGAATACAAAATTAGACAAATTAAACATGACTGGACAGATGCCGTTTGACTTGGCAGGTAAGACACCTGGGCGCACTCCTGGCAGGCCCTGGATGGCCCACCTGGGAGACCTATCACCCCAAAGACCCCCTGTCAGATCCTCGTCACAGTATGCCAATCAAAGCCTTACAACCTCAACACCTTACTTGGTTTGATGACAGATGTCACGGATAAATGTTTAAATGTATCCTTTTTTCTATTGTCCCAACGTATCCAGGCATCCATTTGCTAAGTAATTTGTTGTTTTTATATCATTTGTCAGTGTCACGATTTTGAAATTCCTTCTTAATGTCCATTGATCACACGAGCTTTGGAGTAACATCGTAATAGACGCATATGGCGCTGATAGAAACATTTCATCGTGGTGATGAAATATTGAAGTATTATGAAAGGATTGTAAAAACACGTTAAATTGTTCTGTACAGCTGAGCATGACAGGTTATTTCCATCGTTATCAAAAATGTATTATATAATCTTGTTGATGTTGTTTTGTTGAGGCCCTTCTTTGTAAAACATTAGTTATATCGTACTAGAACTACATGTATACATTCTATCCCGAATGGTACTTTTCTTCAAGGAGAGAAGAAGTTTTTCTCCCACACCCACAACCCACAGTAAGATCCACACCCTTTAGCCTCATTCCCACTAGGCGATTTTCCCCCAAGTCAGCCAACTGATTGGTACAAAAATCAGTCAAATATATCAAAATAATCAGCCAATTAGCACTGATTCAGATCAAACCTACATATTTTGATTCGGCATACTGACAAGCAAGCATAAGAAACAGCCGATTTTATCACCGAATACCTGGCCGACTGGGAAAAACTAAAGGTCGGCTAGTGTGCGTGGGGCTTTCTCTCTCCCACCCCACCACACGAAGGTCCACACGCTTACCTCCCCCATCCCCTACCCCTTAACGGCCCGGGCTTACGGCATCGATTCCCGTTCGCCGTTTGCGGCCGCGGCCATGAATTCTTTATCATGCACTGTTTCATCTTCAAAGCCCACTCAGGTAGGACACAGTTGGACATCAAAGCGGGCCCGGGCAAGCTGCTCGTCAATTGCTAATAGGGCGCGAGACACGCGGGGAATGGCTCCGTCCTGCTCCTCCTCCTCCTGCTGCTGCTAGCTCCTCCAGTAGGTACCCTACAGGCCTGGGTTGGTGGTGGGTGGGTACCAAGGTCCAGGTTCTCCCTCCAGGGTCACTGGTGTGGTCAGTGGGCTGTGACGGACAGTGGTGGTTACTCACTGGGCACTGGAGGGTGTGAGCTCATGTGAGCAGGTGTGAGCAGGTGCAATGATGCGGAACGTGGGGGTAGTACCAAGCAATGCTCCAGGTCAAGGTTCTTCCAGGGCGGGCGGGGTCAGTGAGGCGTGTCGGGCAGTGGTTACTCACTGGGCACTGGAGGGTGTGAGCTCATGCGAGCAGGTGTGAGCAGGTGCAGTGATGCGGAACCGGGGGGGTCGGGATTTGTGGGTACCAAGCAATACTCCAGGTCCAGGTTTCTCCTCCAGGGCGGGGTCAGTGAGGCGTGGCGGGCAGTGGTGGTTACTACTCAATGGGCACTGGTGTGAGCTGGTGCACTGATCCGGAACGAGGGGATCGGGATTTCTGATACCAGAGATTAATATTCTATATGAGTAGTACAAATCCTACAAACAATCCCTATAATTTCTTTTGTATTTCTTAGCCACGTTTTATGTTAACAATCCCTATAAATGTGCCGCAACTAAAAACGACCACTTATACTCATATGATGAAATCAGACTGACAGTTCCCTTCAATCATACAAACACAGTTCTGCCTATAGGTATTCAACTCATTCCCACAAAGATTTTGCTTAATCTTGGCACACAACACACACACACCTCACCTTAAGACAAATCATCCACCTCTAACCACCACATGTATAACGACACAAACAGGCCTCCAGTTCCCCAACTCCTCCAGTACCTACAACCCCCCCCCCCCCCCAACCACCAACCCACCCAAAATCCCAAACCTACCCCCTCCACCTCCATGCTAACCCAGGAGGAGGAGCATGCTTTTGTTCCATGCTTCCTTACATGCTATCCACTCGTGTCGTCGTCCGTGCCTGCCTTTGATCGGCGTTAATGGACGACACAGGCGCGACCTCTGGTGTCGACGGCGCGCATTAACTTTGATGTGGGAACCCGTGTGAAACTCGAGCCCGAGACGGGGTAGACTGTAGTGACCACCAAGTCGGCTAGGTATTCAAACTAGTATGTGAGACGTATATAGGTCATGAAAGGACTAGGGCGGGGTGGGGTCGTCGGAACAGCCCGCTGATTGAGCGGGATATCATGAGATGGTCCGACTTGTTGTCTGACGCCACGCCATCCAACCAGAGAGATGCCATTAAAAAAAGTAATCATCTAACAGAGAGAATGGTGTGGTGAGGGGAAAAACTTTGTGATATGATATAAGTTGGGGGAGAGAGGAGGGGGTGTAATGGGAGATGTGGTTTATGTTATGGTTTTGTGGCGATTCACATGTTGCGTAACGGATCAGTTATGGTTCATATGTTGCGTAACAAATCGATAATGGTTCATATGTTGCGTAACAAATCGATAATGGTTCATGTGTTGCGTAACAAATCGACAATGGTTCACATGTTGAGTAACGGATCAGTAATAGTTCGCACATCATGGGAAGTCTAAAAAGTATAATTTGCCTATTAATATATCTGTAGCATAATATATGGCTGATCGAATGGAACGTAAACATGGATCACATGACTGTATACGCTGTGGTACCCCCGACATGACCCCTGGGGGTAGTTACATTAGTTTCATATGAACACTGCATCTGATGTTACCGTTTATTCCTTTTCCCACTAATCTCTCAAATCCTCCATTCATCACTAATTCATCACCAACTTCTAACACCAGACACTTGAGCAAAAGACATTACCACCTCAATGTCCACGAGTAGTTTTACGACGGAAAACTTCACGAGAAAGGAAACGCTTTAAGTGCGTCTTTGAAGTGACAATGAATTGGGTTTTTATCACCTGGACGAGTCACGGCTGACTGCACAAGGCAGGTCTCCACTCTCACCTGTAGGAGACAGCTGCAGGTCCAGACACAGGTAATTTGGGAGAGGATGTGAGGGGGAGATGTGATGATGAGGGCCTTTTTTTGAAGCCCCCAGATGCCCTCAGGGCTTCCCATGCTACTTACACCCCCCCACTAACATCCCCCTCCATCCCCAAAAGGACCCCTCTCCCCCCCCCCGCCCCCCAAAAAAATCTCAGGGCTTCCCATGCTACTATCACCCCCACCCCCACCCCAGACACCCCCTCTATCCCCAAAAGGACCCCCCCCCCCGTAAAAAAAAAAAAAAAAAAAAAAAATTAAATTAAATTTTTAAAAAAATCCGGAAAAACCACACCTGGCCTTGGTCCGACCGGTCCGACTAGACAGGGCACCTACCCCCTACGGCGGGTAGTTAGAACCCCCCCCCCCCCCCCGCCTCCAGTAGGTTGAGAACCGTCCAGGTAGACCAGTGGCGGCCCCCTTTGTAGTTGCCCGGTGACACGGGCCGGCCGGGCCAGGTATGTGTGAGTGTGTGAGTTTGTAAGGTGGCTGGACAATGGGCTGTAATGCCCACCTTGATCTCAACTCACCCCCCCCCCCCCCTCCCCTCTGACACACACACACCAACCCGCCGCCGGCCCCCTTTGAAGTTTGCCGCCGTGCCGACAGGTGCTCCACTCAGTCCCTTATAGGTCGTACCGCCGGAGTCGGGCATACCGACAAGTTCATAGATTATGGCCAGCATGCGTTCCGCTTTTATTTTTCAATGGGATTCCTTGGCGGTGGGTTCATCTGTCGCTATGGGAGCTGTGGGGTGAATGTGTGTGTGGCTCAGGAATGATGAGGACCTTATAGTTATAGTTGGTGTGGGTGACATCTTGTGGCGGTGTATCAATGGATGTGACGTTTGGAATCAAGAATATGCGGGGTTTTTTTTTCGGAGGGAGGGGCAGGCGATCGGCCTTTCAATTTCTACTGACACATGAAATGATAGGTTACATCAATTATGACAGCCAATAAAATAGGCCATAATTATAAGAAATTATCCAGTTTATAAATCCCTATATATATCTCAAACCGGCGTTTAGTGTCTATACATACATATATTACCCTCAAACCGTGTAGTAGACTCTAGTTACGTCCAAGTCCGCTAGGTCTCAGACTAGTATATAAGAGGTAAGTAGGTCATGAAAGGACTAACCGTGGAGGAGGCCCTACAGCGGCTCCTCCACGGTGCCTCCCTGGCCCCAGTGGTCACCTTTGATGGGCGACGCCCCCAGAAGACGTGCCCTCCAAGGGCGGCCCGGCCCTGCCGCCCTTTGAAGCCGCCTCCCGCCGCCCACAGACTGGACGAGCTAACGGTGAGTGTGTCTGTGTGCGGGGGATATGGGCAATGGGGGGGAACCCTTTGACGACCCCTCCCCCAACCCCTTTGAGGACCCTCACGAGGAGAGGGAGATAGGGGGACACTGACTCTTTGAATGTTAGTACCCAAAACTATACAATTCCTACCTTTCGTGACTGACCACCTCTTATTTTGTTGGGAACACAGATCTACACCCACGAAAAAAATCTGAGCGTGTCAATACCAGGAAATGCACAAAAATCTCCCAAAAAAATTGTTCAGGAAAACTTCTGATGCAATTTCATTGTTTTTTTTAAGTGAAATAATGCAAAAGAGCTAAGTTTCTTCCCATAGATTGTTCCGTGGAGGTAGTTTACCACTTCCCCTTTTTTGGGCTTCAAACATGACTGACTGCCCCTCAAGTTTGACGCTCACCGCCCCCACTTTGCAGACATCGGTTTGGCAGTGGGTATCTTTCCAGGCCCAAGTGCCCCCCGCCCCCACTTTGACGATTCTCTCTCCCCCCCCCCCCCCCCTTTTCCCAACCCTTTGACGACCGCTGTCCGCTTTCATCTCGCACCACACACTGACATGTTTCCGCCGGTGGCCGGCGGGCCTATACTCAGCAAACCGCCGGTAGTCGGCCTCCCAATTAATAACTCCCATCCAGATCACACGGCCGGCCCAGCGACTACTAAAACCCATATCTATAATAGATTTAGGGAAATTAGTGGGGGATATTGATGGTAAACAAGCTCTGCTGCTGGCAGAGTGGGGGGGCTTGGTGCTGTATGAATGTATCAGTTTATGCAAAGCACCCATAGTAACATATATCTGTATCGTGTTATCAATGTATGAATTTATGCAAATATATTTCTGTATCATTTTATCAATGTAATGTACTAAATATCTGTTTTTCTTAAGTGTTCTAGTTATTTCTCCCCAAAATAGTTCTCTAATTTCTTCCCACAGTTTCCCTACCCTAAACACTTAATGGTAAAATATATGCACAAGTACACCGTATATCTAAGTTACGTTTCAAGTAAATGTCCTATAACCCTTTAAGAATGGTTCATATCAAGCCAAACCAAGAACAGATATTTCACCATGAGAAAAGTTAGAGAAAACCACCTCCCGCTGGTAACTATTCCTTTTTAATTTTCCCAAATCCTGTTTCAATTTTGACAGCCTGACTCACACTCTCGCCGACTCTGATGTCGTGTTTCCAACCGCCCTCCCCTGAAAAACAGTTCCCTTTTAAATTCGCATTTGACTGTGCGTTATCACTTTCTTCACCGATCCGATTTCTCTTTCATATCATTTCGCGCCCCTACTTTTTGGCCGGTCATCCGGGCACTTCTTGTGAAGTTCGCAGCCATCCCACTGCGCAACCGCGGTGACCCCTGACCCCGGAAACACTTCAAAGGGGACGCCGGTGACGACGAGTTGGGGAGGGGGAGGACGTGGAGGGGAAGGGGGGAGCGCCCTGCTGCGGTCTGACATAGTTTAACCATGGCAACCACACCAAGAAAACCTTGGTGGGTGACTGGAGTGGTGGTGGATGTGTGGTGGCGGTTAGGGGACTGACAACCTACTCCCGTTTTAGAGAGGGGGGAAAACTTTTTCTGAGTCACACTTTTTTGGGGGTCATCGTTGTGAATATCCAAAACTTTTTATGGGTATGACGACTTGTTAGTTGATCGGTGTATGGTATTTAGAAACAGTGTGGACATAATGGGTGTTGTAGTACTTATCGGTAGTATTTTTACAATCGGCAAATGTTTTGGGGAATGGATTCATTACTATCAGCGACCTCAATGAGGTCAATCCAGGGTAGATCTATAGTCTCGAACAAAGACATTCACTCATTTCCTTGGCAGCTACAAGCCTCTCCACCTATAATTGCCCTTACAAAATGGCCCTTATGAAATGCCCCAATCCGGGGTAGGAAAACGGCCAGTTTGCCCTGGAGGAAGCATTAGGCCCCCGACGCTACTTTAACATCGTTCTGACCACCATTACCGGTGTCAACCTTCCCCAAAGTGACCAGGGCATTTCCTCCAGGGTTTGACCCCTAAAAGTGACAGATCATGAGTAGCCAGGTCCATCGAAACCAACGGGAGGCGGAAGAAACAAAGAGGGTTAAAAAAAACCTTCCCCCAACAACAATACATTGCCTCAACAATGGTTTCCCAACAAGAGCGGCTTTTTCCCCTCAAACGAGTCGGTAATTGGTCAATTACAGACAAGAGCAACTCACGGCCGCCCGGGCCCCGCGCGCCACGAGCAATTGGCGAGCAATTGGTGAGCAATAGGCACACGGGCCGATAACCCGCGCACTTTGCGACGAATCAACGCGACCAACCGTCGCCCATACCTGGGCATTGAGTGGATAAACCCCCTCCCTCCCTGCACCCCTAGATTTCTTTCACTACCACCACCACCGCCATTTTACCTCAAATTTCTCCATTTGCAATTGTTCTGGCGATGCTTATTTAACAATCAGTGGGTTGGGGGTAATAATAATGGTCTTCGTCAGGGGGGGATGTTTAGCCAGGGGAGCCTGATCAAAGAGTGAGTGGCTCAGGTCGACTCAGGAGCTGCTCGCTAAAGACCCAGTTCTGATATGAGCTGCTCACAGTGCTATTATCCCGAGAAGCTCACCGCTGGTTTCTACGTGTATGGCTCACAACAACCACATTTGGGGGAAACCAGCGAGGCCATTTTCATTTTTTTCTTCCTTTTGAAGTTAGTGTAGTGGTGGTATAACATGCTATGTAGTAATCAGTGGGGTGGAGGAGGGGGGGGGAAGAGGGCTTCTAAAACCCACAATTGGGAGGGCGGGAGGAAACGCTCTCTAAAATCAGAATAATTCAAAAGATTTAATGGCAGGAATTATCGAACCGCGGCCGTTCTCACGTGCATGCCCATCCACAGCATGATGATACGTGTGCAATTTTAAAAGTTTCCCATGTGCAGCTAAACTTTGATCTAATCCAAAGGTTGAACCCCCTCCCCTGCATTGATATAAAACTCCCACTACCCCCATTGTCATCACTTAGTATCACTCGTGCAGTTAGGAATAATCCCTCCGTGTTCAAGCCTCCATGGCAAATTTCATTTTCAAAATCATTTCGCCCTTATACATTGTACCCGGACCTTTTCCCCGCACATCAAAGGGAGAGTTGGGATGGAGATGGGGAGAGTTGGGGTGGAGATGAGCCTATTGACTGGTTCCTGGCGGGTCGGAGTCTGCTAATGATACACAGTCGATGAGGGCACCGGGACCAGCGAACACAAAGGGTTGGTCGGCGGATCTGTGTAGTCTGTCGCATCAGACCCACTGTTTCCTAAAGTGAGTCTGTACACTGGGAACCATTTAAGGTGGGAATTCCAACCTATATCCCAGCATGCTTTGGGGCCGCTGGTTTACGGCAGAGAGGATTATAAACCAGCCAGCAGCGGAACAACCATCAAAGGAGTTCCCCATGCCATTTATACAGGGCCAATAAAAGAATTCCTTACAAATTTTAATTGACCGATCAAAAGCCATGGACTCTTGTGAGTGTACAGACCCATTTTGTAATAGTAAATCTTGGTCAGGACGGACTATGGATCTATGTGGGGCCTGAATGGAGAGTTCTGGGGGGAGAGTGTGGGTGAAAGGTGGGGGGAGAGTGGAGGGTATGGGGAGGACACTGAATGATCAATCATCGGGTCCGATGATTATGCAAGCATACAATAGGACGGATTAAAACGATCAGGGACCTTCAAAGAGGGCCCCCACTGACCCCTACAACCGCCCTCACTCGCCCTGAACCCCCCACTACATGTACTAGGGCCGCCATGAAGAAATAATGAATGGTTTCCTGTCCATCAAATGAGAAAAAAATACCCTTCGGTTCCCATTTCTGATATTCCCCGTTTAAAATTATATTCATTTTTTTTAAATATGGGGGTAAAAAAATATCAGAAATTTTCTAAAAGTAAATAGAAAAAAATGCTAAAAAAAATATGCGTTGGGAAAAAAAAAGTTCGGTCGGGCAGGGGGAGAGAAACTTTAACTTGGGTTGGCCTCAGCTAAGGCTGTAGCCTCCAGGTCCTCCTTTCCTACGACCCAGGAGGAGGCCCACTGAGTCAAAGGGTGAGGATCCATCGTCCGGGCGGTCTAGCCTGAGTGATGGGATCCGCGATGACAGATCAAGATTGTTTCTTTTTTTTTTGGTGTGTGTTTCATCCCACTTCCCTCTTTATTCATGTCCTACCCACCTCGATTATCTCCGAGTGGCCCAAAACAAGACAAATGCCACTTCAAACGACCACGGCAACAATATAGAGTGGTGAAGTAGGATAGAAAACTTCCGGCCCCATTCAAAAATCAAAAGGGAGTTCCAATGACCAAAAATAAATAAATAAATAGATAAATTATTAAAAAAAAAAATTAAATAATAAAAAAAAAAATTAGTAGATAAAACACAAAAAAAACCCACAAAAAAACAAACGCCACAAGGGGGCATGACTGTACCATCCGGGCATTCTGTACCACGTCACTCCCCATTTTGTGCGTGCGTGACTTTTCGCCTCTCAATAACAGCCGCGATCGTTGGGGCTTACAATCAAATTATCGCATTACATTAACTCGCGGCTAGGGCCTCATTAAACCCCGACTCTTAAAAGTAGAAATCGGCAGTGGCCATATTTACCCCGTCGTTACCCACTCAGGCTGGGACAATATGGAGCGCGCACACATCGCGTGTGTGCGCGAAGGTGTGGGGTTGTGTGCGTTAAGGCTGTATTCCACTAGGTGATTTTAACCACCGATAATGTGGTTATTTATAACTTTTCACGGGTAATATCACAAAAGACCATACATCCTACACATCATTTGAAAGAGAATTAACAAACATTTCCCATGGTATATCCCATATTGACGATTAACCAATATTCCCACTGCCGACTTTCGAATCGGGAGTAAAATCGTCCAGTGGAAACACAGCTTTTAGGTGTGTGTTGGTGAGTGTGAGTGGAGACAATGGCCACACACCATTAGACATTGTTTTATGATCACACCCACCTTGGCCGAGATCAAAGCCCTGCGCGGCTAAGATCAAAGAGGCCTATGGCCAGGTACGGGCAGGGTGCTGGGGGTGGGGAGATGGGTGTGGACACGCAATGGGCCGGTCTGGGGTGGGTGGACGGACTGAGACTTGGCCCGCCACACCTATAGCACTGGGCCGACTATTTAAGGGGTTGGGGGACTGAGTAGGTGGCTGAAAAAGGCCTGCGAAAGGCCCTACTACTTGGTGAAAACATAGTGTTAAAGGCCCTGCTTGATCTACGTATGCTAACTTAGGAAAAGTAAGAGTGTCTGTATGTCGGATGGTGAAAAAACAAAATTAGATGGGAAGTTTTGGATGGGGCCTAAATACATGACCACATACGAATAAGGAGAATAGGTATCCCCCTACGGTACCCCAGTTTGCCCCAATATTTTCTTTCATTAATTCATTCTGTAGAAAATCTCTATTTTCCCCTTGGGATTTATTATACTTTGTTTTCCTTTAGAATATCCTTTTATTCTCAACTTTGGCGAATAGACAGGCGCTGGTAAGAGCTTACTGAAACTGAAAGTCATTGGTTCATAGAAAAAAGTTACCCAAAACAAAACTACAAAATCATCGAAAGTACATGAAATCTCTCTGTCATCACCAGGACCAATTACAAACCACGGCAACCCTACCGGATCCACATTACCAGATATTATACAGACACGGGATCCAACATCCAAATCGCCATGACGACCGAACTTCAAAGGCGCCGACGGCCGCATGCGATCCCAAGATAGCACAGGCCGCTGTGGGCCCATCCACCAAAGCGGCCTACGGTGGAAAATGAGGGGAGTCCTAAACCCTCTTTCTACGTATTCTAGAGGCGACTACGGATCATTTGTGGGATGGTGGGGGAGGGGGTGTTCTCTGTGGAAATGTCAGTGGGGGCTCTTCACTCTGGATATATTAGAAGGGGCTTTGAAACTTCACCCAACAACTGTTAACATGATCACAATTCATTGAGGTGTAGCTTCACTAAGGGGTAAAGCCTGGGAGTCCGTTTGTTGAAGCTGGGGCTCTCCACAGCGTTAGATAACGCACTGAACACTTGTCCGCTCTTACCCTCTTTTGTCGGCGGGTCCCCCCACCACCTTTTATCCGCCTATAACCAGCCCCTGTTGGTCATCAAACTGCGGGGATAATCCCTGATCCGCTGTAACAACAGTTAAAAGGCCGACTTTGGACACCGACAAAGAAGGGGCTTTTTTCATTGGGGGAGGGGGGACTCCAGTCACTGTTGCTCTGTGAAGTGAAGAA